>JBAKFZ010000064.1:0-59061 GCA_037355385.1 Saccharomycopsis sp. FM-2023a
TTCTTGTTCTGTTTATTTACTTATTTACTTCAATTTCTATTATTTTCTCAACAAAAACATTATTCCATACTATTTTACCTACAAATAAAAACTTTGAAAAGTTGTAAAAAATAATTGTTTAAGCAAGTTATTGTAGCTGGCAAAACGTACCTAAATTATATGAAGATCTTCATGTTGAAATTTATTGTTGTATTTTCACAAGGCCCAAAAAAATCTCAAAAATAACAAAATAGGAAAAGAGCACACAACACCAAAGAACTTCACCAGATTATCAAAGATGGCGGATAACGACGACCCGCTCCCGGGCCTTGACCCCAGCAAGATGCCTCAAAAAGTGTTCATTTCTCAGTTGTTATTTTCTTTATTTATTGGTTTCATAGGATTCATGTTGTTTTGTTACTTGAGACCAAGGTACCCACAAATTTATTCACTCCGAACTATACGAAGAAAGACTATCGACGATTTACCTAAAACATGGTTCTCCTGGATCAAACCTTTATACCTTATTAAAGACGAAGAGGTGTTAGCCGTGTCAGGATTGGATGCTTATGTATTTTTATGTTTTTTCAGAGTCTCTATCAAAATTTTTGCAGTATTAACAGTTATTAGTTTGCTAGTAATTGGACCGATAAGATATTATGTTACTGGACATTACGATCATCACGATGACAGTGATAGAATAACCTCTTCATTTATTAGCTTGTATGAAATGTTTGGTACATTAGAACATGACGATGATGGAAAACCTGACTTGCCATCCCCAATTTATGAAGAGTTTCCTTCCTATTTGTGGGTTTACGCGGTTTTCACCTGGGTTTTTGTCTCATTAACACTTCATTATTTATTAAAGCAAACAAAGAAAATCATTACCATTCGTCAAAGTTATTTAGGTGCTCAAAATTCCGTTACTGATAAAACAATTAGAATTGATGGAATTCCTTCAAATTTGAGAACTCAAACTAGTTTAAAACATCATATTGAACTATTGGGAATTGGGAAAGTTTTGCAAATCCACTTTAATAGAGATTGGGATGTTTTGGATCATTATATGAAAGAAAGAGATCAAATTATTGATAGTTTAGAATCTGCTTATGTTGATTATTATGGCTTAGATGTTAATATTCATAGAGGCGAAATTCCACAAGCTTGTATATCTAAATCTCCTAGTGATGGTGATGCAGACAAAAGGCCCAAGTTGAAATTAGGATTTTTGGGCTTATTTGGACAAGAAGTTGATAAAATCAATTATTATTTACTTGAATTAAAGAAAGTTGATCATGATATTGAAAAACTTCGAACTGTTAATAATTTCAGACCAACTGATTCTGCTTTTGTTACAATGGATTCAGTAGCTTCCGCTCAAATGATTGCTCAAGCAGTACTCGATCCAAAAGTTCATCATTTGTTAAGTTCTTTAGCTCCTTCCCCATCAGATGTTATCTGGGAAAATTTTGCCGTTCCATACTATAAAAAATTTATCCAAAATTATTTGATTACCATTGTTTTTATCATTACTTCAGTTGCTTTAATTTTTCCAGTTTCTTCATTAGCAGCTTTGATTAATGTGGAAACTATCACCAAATTTTGGCCAACTTTGGGACAATTCATTGCTGAATCAAAATGGTTAACCACATTCGTTACTGGTATTTTACCACCAACTTTATTTACTTTATTGAATGTTTGTATCCCTTATCTTTACGGTTGGTTATCAACAAAACAATATTTTTATTCAAATGGTGATGTTGAATTAGCTTCAGTTTCAAAAAATTTTTTTTACACATTTTTTAATTTATTTTTAGTCTTTACCATTGCGGGTTCTGCTGCGAATTATTGGTCATACTTTACAGATACTACAAAAATTGCTTATCAATTGGCAAATTCCATTAAAAAATTATCATTATTTTATAATAACTTGATTGTTTTACAGGGTCTTGGATTATTTCCTTACAAATTAATGCAATTTGGTGATGTTTTTATGATTGTTTTTTATAAAGTTATTCAAATTTTTTTCAAAACTAAAATCAGTATTAAGAGATTGAGATATCTATATTATAGTCCAAAGAATTTTGATTTTGGATTGATTTTACCTCAACATATTTTGATTTTTGTTATTACAATGATTTATTCAATTATTTCTACAAAATTATTAACTTGTGGATTTATTTATTTTATTCTTGGATATTTTGTCTATAAATATCAATTGATATATTCAATGATTCATCCTCAACATTCAACTGGAAAAGTTTGGGCTAAAATTATCCATAGATTAGTTGTGGGAATTTTATTATTTGAATTGGCAATGATTGGAACTTTAGCTTTAGAAAATGCGGTTATTTTATCAGTTTCATTAATTCCATTATTAGGAGTTACTATTTGGTTTCATTATAGATTTGAAAAATATTATGAGCCATTACTTCATTTTATTGCATTAAGAGCAATTGTTACTCCAGGTAAAATCAGAAATAATATTTATCAAGATGAAGAAGAAACTAGCTCTGAAGACGTTGCTTCAACTTCAAATGTCTTCGATGATACTGCGGATAATATTTCAACTAGTACTGATTTGGTGGAAACTGATTCATTTGAATCATTAGAAACTTCTAATATTATTCAAACTGTGAAAAAATCACTAAGAAACAGAAGAAATACTTTTGATGGTAGTAAAGATTGGGATCAAAATTACATTTATCCAAAATTAACTAGTGAATTTGAAGGACCCTGGGTGGGATTTGAAGGTAACTTAATTGAAATTATCAATTATAAAAATACCAATTTATTAACCAATATTAACGAAGATGTAACAATTGATGTTACAAAAATTGATGTTAATAAAATTATTGATAAAGTCTCTGGCAAATATTCTGGAGAAATTGTTGAAACTAAAAGAAAATCATTTTATGAATGGGAATGAATTTTAACACATTATATTATATCCAAACTTTATTATTATTATTAATAACACTACTCTTTTTTTTTTGATTTTTGTTGTTGGCCGCTTTTCTTATTATTTGTTGTTCTGACTTACTAATGGATGTTTTATTACTTGATATTTGTAAGGTTTGATGTTATTATTGATCATTTATTCAGTGCAAAGTCATCGTTTAGGCAAAGAAGCTTCTAGAGCGGTAGCACAAATCTCGCAATGATATCATGAGCGCTTAATGCTGTGAAGCACAAACTGCGCGAACACAAAAAGAAAAGTCCAGAAGGCAGCGAAAGAATCGCAGAAATGTGGTATAAATTGAACTGAAGATTCCATGAATTCAAGATATTTTTATTTTAATTATTATAAAAAATTACTGTTATAATTCAACCCATCAATCAATTATTATCATCAACTATGTCGGAATCTACTAAATCTTGCACCTGTGCCAACCCTTGTACTTGCAAAGCCGGATCTTGCACTTGTGAATCCTGTGCTACCCAAACCAAATAATCAAATTGTTGCTGGTTTCAAATGATTTTACAAGTATTAATCAACAGTTTCAAATTCAACAACTATTTAAATTTTTGAGTTTTTGATTTAATCAATAATAACAATTATGGCTTTTTTTTTGGTGTACTAATTAGGGCGCTATTAAACTTTTGCTGCAATTTATACTTTTAGTCTATTAAATAAACATTTCTACTAAATAGTATTTTTAAATTTTTTGTAAAACCTTCAAATTTCGTTTTTGATGTTTGTTGAATCAATTGTTTGTGGCGTTGCTCATCACATGATCTGGAGAATAGGTGTTAAAAACCCAAAAAAACAAAGCTCCAAATCACTTCTCATTTAACGAGAAAGCTGATTTTTTAGGAAGTGTTTGTTAAAATTGACCGCAGTTGGTGAAGAAAATCACATCTTTAAAAAGATATCACAAAATAAAATAAGAAACTTTCAATAATCATTAATAATGAATTCTGAAGAGGCAATTTTCCGTATGTTTAACTTTGTGTCGTTTTTTCAAATGATTAACATAATTGATGATGAAAGATTTCTGATTTACTAACCAACCTTTAGGTTCAGCGGAAATGTCTCTTATTCAACTTTATCTAGCAACAGAACTTTCGCGGAATGTGGTTTCAGTTTTGGGAGAAATGGGTAATGTTCAATTTCGTGATCTCAACAAAGATGTTAATGCTTTTCAAAGATCGTATGTTAAAGAAATTAGAAAACTAGATAATGTCGAACGTCAATTAAGATATTTACAAGCAATTATTGAAAAGCAAGAAACACCCGTAACAATTGTGACATATGAAGAAAGTGAATTGATCAGTAATGTTGCTCCTTCAGCTTCTCAAATTGATGAAATTATTGATACCGTTAATAGATGTGAAGAAAAAATCAGAGACCTTGATACCTCATATGATAAATTAAGAAAGAAACAACTTGATTTACTTGAGAATAGATGTGTTATATTACAAGGAAGTGAATTTTTTAGTCGAAGTAATGATACAAGACAAATTGCTCAACAAAGATTATCAATCGATGAAGATGATGCTCCTTTATTATTCCAAAGAGACGATAGTTTGGAAGGAGGATTTGCAATTTCTCCAACCGAAGAAGAACATCATATGTCATCATTATTATCTCTAAATATTGATTTTATTGTGGCAACAATTCCCAGAGATAGAATGGAAGCCGCTGAAAAAATTTTATGGAGAACTTTAAGAGGCAATTTATTCATGAATAATTCAGAAATTGAGGAACCTATTTATGATGAAAGATTAGGTAAAGAAGTTTATAAAAATGTGGTGATTATTTATACTCATGGTCAAGTACTTATCAATAAATGTAAAAGAGTTGTTGAAGCTCTTGATGGAAAAATCATGAAACTTGATACTTCACCTGACTTAATTCAAGAAAATTTAACAAATGTTAATTCTCAAATTGGTGATGTTAATAATGTTTTGAATCAAACAAGATCAACTTTAAACGTTGAATTAAATTTGATTGCAGAAACTTTAGAACATTGGAATACTACCATTAAGAAGGAAAAGGCGATTTATCTGACATTAAATAAGTTTGATTTTGATCATTCCAGAAGATCTTTGATTGCTGAAGGTTGGACTCCAACATCTGATATTCAATTAATAAAAAGTGCAATGAGAGAAATCACAGAATCTGCATCAACTGATTCAACAACAACAACATCAACTACCACTATTGTTATCAATGTATTAGAAACAAATAAAACGCCCCCAACCTATTTTAAAACCAATAAATTTACTTCAGCGTTTCAAGCTCTTGTGGATGCTTATGGTATCTCAACTTATAGAGAAGTGAATCCTGCCTTAGCCACAATTATTACCTTCCCTTTTATGTTTGCTCTTATGTTTGGGGATGTTGGTCATGGAGCAATTGTTGCGTTAATTGCTCTTTATATTATTCTTAATGAGAGATCTTTAGCTAAATCTTGCACAGATGATTTATCAGAAATGGTTTTTGGTGGTAGATATTTAATTTTATTGATGGGACTTTTTTCGATTTATACTGGATTTTGTTATAATGATATTTTTTCTTTATCAATGACATTTTTTAAAAGTGGGTGGGCATGGCCAGAAGAATTCAATAAAGGTGATTTAATTGAAGCCAAACAAGTTGGTACATATTTTTTTGGTCTTGATCCAATGTGGCATGGAACTGATAATGGATTGATTTTTCAAAATTCTTATAAAATGAAATTATCAATTGTTATGGGATTTATTCATATGAGTTATTCACTAATGTTTTCATTAGTTAATTATAAATATTTCAAATCAAATGTTGATATTATTGGTAATTTTGTTCCAAGTTTCTTATTTATGCAAAGTATCTTTGGTTATTTAACTTTAATGATTGTTTATAAATGGTCAGTTGATTGGATTGCTATTGAAAAACAGGCTCCAGGTTTATTAAATATGTTGATTAACATGTTTTTATCACCGGGTACTATTGATGAACAATTATATAAAGGTCAAGCATTTGTTCAAGTTGTTTTAATTTTGATTGCACTTATTTGTGTTCCATGGCTATTACTTTATAAACCTTTAATTTTAAGACATAGAAATAATAAAGCAGTTAGAGAAGGTTATAGAGATTTATATTCACAAGAAAATCATAATTCAGTTTTATTACTTGAAGATAATGCAAGTGAAGATTTAATAATTACTGATATTAGCAGTCAAAATGATAATGATGAAAACGATAATCATGATGAATTTGATTTTGGAGATATAATGATTCATCAAGTTATTCATACAATTGAGTTTTGTCTTAATTGTGTATCACATACTGCATCATATTTACGTTTATGGGCCTTATCATTAGCGCATGCTCAATTATCATCAGTTTTATGGAGTATGACAATTTCTAATGCGTTTGATGATTCGCCAACTAGTGCAATTACAATTTTTAAAGCATGGTTTTTATTTGGTATGTGGTTTGTTTTAACAGTTTGTATTTTAGTTTTAATGGAAGGTACTTCGGCGATGTTACATTCTTTAAGATTACATTGGGTTGAAGCGATGTCAAAATTTTTTGAAGGGGAAGGTTATGCTTATGAACCATTTTCATTCAAAACTGTATTAAAGGAGAAGAAAGATTGATTATTTTTATTTTTGTAATTATTAAAATTATTTTAAAACTCATTTGATTTTTAATTCCATAATATATTCTTATAAAGTTTGCAAATAATGATCGTAAAAAGTTATTTAGAAACGGGGTTCTTTCATATATAAAAATCGCAATACTTTTTGACTTTCCATAAAAATAAAATTGCAACTATATCATTGAGTTTTATATATCCATTACAACTTTCTTTTTAATTCTTGACTAAAACAAAATTAACTTTAATATTATATTTTTAAATCGAGTATTATTCAGTGTGAATAAAAATCAGGTTGGTCAACAACATTTGTAGCCCGCGCACGGAACTTAGCAAAACAATAAACCTAGACAAGATGAAATTCCAAGCCATCTTGTTGAATACTAAACATTTGAATTTTCATCGAACTAAGTCATTAAAGACAAATCATTATACTTGATATATTTGAAAACAATCATATAATAAGAATTGAATCAAAAAGGGAAAGAAAAGTTGTGGTTCTTAATACGTAAATAACTATTCTTAAAATGTCAACTAATCCAACAACCCCAAATGGAGGAATCAAAGGTTTTGCCCCAATAACTTCAAATCCCACTGCCATTGCCTCAACTGCCAAAGTCTCTACTGAGGGAGAGTTGACCCATGAATCAGTGGGCAATCAAACTCAACAGCCAGCTCCATATTTGGAAGACAAAGATTTTCAAGAGCCAATTGATAAATCAACCCCTCCAAATGGTAAAACTGTGGTTACTAATACAAAAAATATTCCATTAGGAAAAAGAAAGATCTTAAAAGAAAAAAAACCAGAACCAAAGAATTACACAAAATTAATCTGGTTAATTGGTCATTTATTGACTTTTTTCTTTGGAATTTTGTTTATTTTTTATTATTTTTTCATGTTTCGTCAAAGAAGAGATCTTATTAGTAAAATAGCTTATAGAAGTTCATTCTCTGGGGTTATTGTTGCTTATTTAATGACAATCATTTCAAAATTTGGTAAAACCACCCCAGATTTTTTTGCCTTGATTACAACAGAAAATTTTCAATATTTATTATTAGCGATTGTTTGGGTTTTCACTAGATCATCGGTGTTTAAAATCTTACCTTATATCATTGTTAGTTTCTTGCAATTATTGAAAAATTATAATTTGATTAGTAAATTTCCAAAGTCTTTTATCAAAGGATTAGCCATGGTGATTTCATATAATGAATTAGGATTGATTATTGTCTTAGCTACTAATACTTTGTTATTTAGAGGAACTTCAGGATTTGCTTTGGTGACCTTTATGTTGTTTTATTGGTTAAGAATTGTTTATTCAGAATCTACAAAATTGTTTTTCAAAGACGTTACGGAAGTGATCAATGAAAGAGTGATTAGTAAATGTCCACCAAATGTTCAAGAAAGCTATAAGAAGTTTTTAAAGACTGCAGAAGTAAGAAGTGAAGAAGTAGAAAAGATTTTTGCTAATATCAGAAACACTCATGAAGAAACTCAAGCGATTGCCGATGGGAAAATTGACGTGAGCAAAGAAAAGGATAAACCAGAAGACCTGGCCTTTGCCACTTCTACTGGAGATGGTCCTAAGGATGTGAACATTAGTGCTTCAGAAAAGGAACCTGAAAAATGAGAAAGTTGTGTATACTTAATTATAAATAAACAATACTTCCGAATCAGGAAAGGGTGTAGGAATGCTGACTCAGCGCTGACGTAACAGGGGAACATAAATTCAAGTTTGAATTTTTTTATAAAATTGTCCCACGTAATCAATCCATCAATCAAACTTCCCCAAATTTCCCCAATTTTCCCCACCAAAATATTGTCTGTTTTTGCCACAACAAACTTATCTGTTGGGTTTGTTATTAAGCTTTCTTTAACTCGTTTTGCTCCTTTACCACCCGATTCTTTCTTCGGCCTCGGCCTATAACCAGCTTATTCAAAACATGCTCTACCAAAATGATTTTTCAAGTATGTAAATAATAATCTATAATACTCATTAAAATTTATTTGAAACTGTTTTACTAACCTTTCCAGAACATTAAAAACATTCTCAAAAAAAATTCAAAACCTTCTCCAGCTCAATCCATAATTCCCGAGCCGGTGGTGATCAAAAATGATGACAAAGCTAAACTAGAATCTATTCTTGTTGATAACAATAATAATACTAATAATAATACTAATAATAATAACAATACTAATCATAATATTAATAACACCAATAATAATAATAATTCAAGTACTACTACTACTACTACTATTACTACTAATAATGATACTAATTATAAAAATAACAATCGAAACAAAAAAAGTTCCAAATATCCAGAATTAGAAAATAAATATACTTTACTAGATATCATTGGTGATGGAGCTTTCTCAACAGTTTATAAAGCAATAGATCATTTACATAATAATCGATTCGTGGCAATTAAAATTGTTAATAAAAAATCCATTAAAGAATCACAAAGGTTAGGAATTTTAAAAGAAATCAATATTATGAAAAAATTAAATCACAAAAATATCATAAAATTGTATGATTCAGTTGAATCAAACAAAAATTTTTTTTTAGTTCTTGAATTTTGTTCTGGTGGTGAAATTTTCAAACAAATTATCAATTTTACTTATCTTAGTGAAGATTTATCACGACATATTATAATTCAAGTTGCCAATGCAATAAAGTATTTACATGAAGAAATTGGAGTTGCCCACAGAGATATAAAGCCAGAAAATTTATTATTTATCCCTTGTGAATATTACCCCAGAAATGAGAAAGATTTCAAAGATTCAAAAAGACAAAGTGACAATGATGATAAAATTGACGAAGGTTATTTCCATAAAGGAATTGGTGGAGGTGGGATTGGGATTGTTAAATTAGCAGATTTTGGACTATCAAAACAATTATGGAACACCACTACCCAAACTCCCTGTGGAACAGCTGGTTATACTGCTCCAGAAATTGTTAAAGTTGAAAAATATGATAAATCTGTTGATCTTTGGGCAATTGGTTGTGTATTATATACGTTATTATGTGGATTCCCACCATTTTATGATGATAATAATAATCAAGCAAAATTGTTAGATAAATCCTTAAAAGGTGATTATGAATTTTTAAGTCCATGGTGGGATGAAATTAGTAAAGATGCAAAACTTTTAGTTAAAAATTTATTAAACGTTAATCCATTAAAAAGATATTCAATTGATCAGTTATTAACTGATCCTTGGATTACAAAAGGTGATCTACAAAAAAATCGAAAAATTATCAACTATAATGAAACTCATAATATTGACTATTTTCCTAATTATTCCACAATTCAGGAAACTTTAGAAGAAGAAGGTCATAATAATAATACAGAAACTACTAATACTCCAAATTCCATAACAACCCCAAATAGAATTAATCCAAATAGTATTACTGGAGAAGAATTACTTTTGAAAGAAAAAAAATTTAGAAGTATATTTACTAAAAACATTGAAATTCAAAGAGAGTTCATAGATAATAATGAAAATAAAAATAAATTAACAAAATTATCAGAAGAAGATGATAATTTTGATAGTTCCAATAATAGTTCTTTCAAAATGAAAAAGGTTATATTACTCAAAGATGGTTATAACATTACAAATGCTATGAATAATAATCATTCTTCAACTTCATTGGCCCCATCAATAAAATCCAAACCCGTACCAATATTAATCAATAATCTGAATTACAATAATAATAATAACAATTCAATATCATTAAGTTATGAAGAGAAAAAACTTTCCACAGTTTCAAGTTTAAGTGATAGTTTATCAGCGGTTTCATTCATCAAAAGGAAAAACGTGTTACCCAAAACTCCCTGCCCCACAGACTTGAAATTCAAAGAATCTGAAGACGAATCCGAAGACGAAGATACTGATTTAGGCTCCACTCAACATGTTGAATTCGAAGAAGATGAAGAAAGTGATAGTTTTAGTATCAATCAAACCTCCAATAATTTAACCAGTCCCAAACTAGATAATTTGACAATACCCAGAATGAGCTTTGATAGCGCAATAAGTAATTCCATTGAAGAAAACTTGAATAATTTCAATTTAGATTTGGGGAATTCTTCAATGTACCAAAGAAGAAAAATCAGTAATAGTAAATAAACTCTCTGCTTACAGTGTTCAATTAATTTGTAATATTTTTATTCTTTAGTTTCAAACTCAACGATCTGATCTTATCATTATTGTCATTCTTGATGATTTTGTCATTAGTTTTCGTTTGCGTTGCACTGATTAACGACTTGATCTTTGAACTTAACGAATCATCATTTTCAAACTCCTCAGTATCACTGATCTCATCATCCTCGAAATCCGAACTGAAAACCTCCTTTTTCGCCACCTTGTCGATCTTCTCCAAGAATACTTCGGGGATCTTGATCGGTCGAGGCGGGCCATTGAGTTTCATTATTTTGGGGGTTTGTTTATTTGGTATTGAGATTTTGAACTTTGAAGTGTTTCTAGTAGACCTCAATCTGGGTTTTTTAATCTGTGATAACCTTTCCCCTAATGTTTTTTCTGATTTAATGGTTGGGGCTTTAAAATTAGTATATCGTCGTTTAAGTGGAGTTGATTGTGAATTTATTGAATTATTTGACAGCGCATTTTTATTTCTTATTGAACTGCTAAGCACCTCATGATTACTTCTTATTGAACTACTCAATCGTAGACTACCCCTAAATAACCCCGTCAAATCTCTGTTCTCAACCCTGGCCACCTCCCCCACTTCGACTAAACAACTACTAGTCTGGAACACCATACCCGATACTAACCCCTTCTCTTTGAGAAACTCATCAATGATCAAAATCTTGGAAAGTTTGTCAAAGATTTGGATCTTGTTGTTGAATAAGTAGTGTTTTAGAATCCCATCGTGCCAAGTTTTGTTCTTTTGTTGGATTTGTTTGGTAAATAGTATTTCATATTCAATCAATTTTGATTGATTCAAAGACATGTCATGACGGTTGTGTTATAAGTAAATATTTTGTTGTTGGTAATTTTTTTGTTTTTGTTTTTTAAACGCGACGCGTCACTTACATTTAATTACAAAATTAAAAATGTTTATATTAAATTATTTATTGATTATTATTTTGATTTCTTTTGATTGTAACATAACTTTTAGTTGTACCTATGGGATTTTTTGCCGGATTAACCGGTTTAATAAGCATTTTTCTTTTTGGTTTTTGAATTGTTGCAACTGTATCTCCTTCACCATTTGTAATAACAATTTGAGCATTTGAATCATGTTGATTATCAGTTTTAGAGTTGATTGATCCATAGTCAATCAAATTTGTCACTTTGTTGGTCTCCATATCAATTAAAAGTTGATCATGTTCGTTAATTGTATCTTTAATCTTGATATTAGAATTATTACTATTATTATCCTTTCTATATGAATCGTTAACAAGTGTATGAAAGTATTGAGTAACATGTTTTTTACTTAATGGACCAGGATCAGTTCTTTTAATTGCATTATGAATATCCACAAAAACATCTGACTCATCAACAATTTCTTCACCAATCAATTCTTCAATTACATCTTCTAAAGTTAGAATTCCAATGGCAGAATTAGGTGATCCAGGATCTTTACTAACAACAATCATATGTGATTTTCCTTCTTGAAAATAATTCAAAATATTCAAACATGTAGTTTCTGGAGGTGTTTCGGGTAAAGTGGCTAATGGAAATTGAGAAACAGGAATTGCATCTTCAGGATCATAATTAATTAAAATTCTAACCAACAACATACCAATGAAATTTAATGGTTGACCAGGTGAATGAATAGGAATTCTACTAAATCCATTATTAAAAATTTTTGCTACCATTTTTTCATCTAAAATTGTATCTGATGATAAAATAAAACAATCTTCAATTGGAGTCATAATAGAACTAACAGTTTTTTCTTTTAGATCTAAAACTGAAGAAATAATTGTAACTTCATCAGTACTTAGTCTTTCAACTCCCATTGTATGATGTAAAGTAACCAAGGTTTTTAATCCAGCTTTTTTATAAATTGTACCATGATCTTGACCCAAAGTATAATCTAAAAGTAAAGCAGTTGGATAAGCCACTGGATAAAGAATATACATCAAGGATAAAACAAATGGAGTGAAAAAACTACCAATTTCCAAACCATATCTAGCACACAAAGATTGAGGAATAACTTCTCCAAATATCACAATTGCCACGGTTGAACTAACTACTGCTGAGACCCCACCTCCAGTACATTTATGTAGAATGATTGGTAAAGTTTCATTAGTAATGACATTGGCCAACAATAATGTAACGAGAACCCAGTGTTTACTTTTCGATAATAATCCTAACACATTACCAGCATTTTCTCTTTCTTTCATATCACCAGAAGATTCAATAACTTTTAGATTCACTTCATCTTGTCCCATCAAAGCCAAGGTTAAACCGGCAAAGACCCCACCAAGAAGCACAAGAAACATTGATAGAATGAAACTAGCCCACCATTCTTTTGTGCTAATCGGTTCTTTACTTGCAATATTCTTGCTATTAATAAAAATTGGTACTGCCAGGATAAGTTTGGGGAAGATGGACATGACCGTCATCACGGGACGGAGCTTTGTGATGGAATGGGCCATTATATTGGCATGAAATGTGTTAAAGTTGGTTGGCTTTGTGAAAATTATAAAAATAGTTGGAAATTTGAGATGAGATTGTGCCACAAACGGGAAAAAAAACACAATGCGGAGATAATTGGACTAGAATGGGAGGAAGTAGCACAATAAGATAAGGATTGAGGAAAGAAGAGAAGAAAATGGAGAGGGCTCGTTATGAATAGGAGGAATCAGTTGACAGAAGCAGAGAAATGACTGTTTGTGGAGGGGATGAACGGTGAAGATAAGTGCATTTGTATAGTAATGCTAGAAGGTCTCAAAAATTGTCATGGGAGAACCTGTTCTTGTGAAAATATTCTAACATTAACAAAAAGATTAGTATTCTCGAAAATTATCGATACCTTAACAATTTTGATCAATTGATCACAACTCTAATTTTCCGGAGAATTCAAACTTTCACTTGCTTATGAATTTTAATTAAACCCAAATTTAAGAAAAAAAGTAGCATATTTTGTTAAATTAGTAATAGAAACTGAAAAATCCAATCAACAATAAAATTTTAAAAGATGGAATTGACAAAGTACTTGAAGAAATGAATCTAAGACGTGAAGATTCAAAAACTGATTCATTAAAAGAAGAAAAAAAGAATTTGTTGAAAGGTTTATTGAAAGAACTCGATGAAAATTTGAGCAAATGAAAAAATTCTGTTAGTGATGATTTAGCTTGACAGATTTCTATTTCCAAGGTTAGAACTGACGTTAAAATAAAATATTTTACTTTTACATTTTAAAAGAATATATAAGTCACCGTTAAACTATGTAAGACAAATTAATAATAAAACAAATATAGGAAATACATTATTGTTGAATAAAATAAAATGAAAAGAAAAAAAAAAAGACAAATAATTTGAAAAACCAAGATAAATTTGATTTAGTAGCTCAAAAATTACAACCTGAATAATCACAACCCAAATATTTTAAAAATTTTATCTTTTTAAATTCAAATCCCTCAATAGGATTAAATTCAATATTATAATAATCCAACCATTCTTTTGAATTTCTACCACTCACTCCCACTATGTCTCCCACAGTTCCAAAATTGGTATTTGGAACTAATTTTCCAAAATTGGTATTTGGAACTAATTTTCCAAAATTGGTATTTGGAACTAATTTTCCAAAAATTTTAAAAAATTTAATTCCATTAATCAACAAGTTTGAAAACTTATTTTTGAAATTTAAAAAATCATTGGTTGATTGATCTATTTTTTTTTCAAGCCTATCGAGTCTTTCTTCGACATTATAATGACTTAACTCTTGTAAATATTGTTCTTTTGTTGTAAACTAATATTTTGTTCATCCCTAACAGCTAAGGGGTAATAGTAATGATATAATACTTGACAATTATTTTCGCTTAATGTTTCGAATTCCATAAAATTTTGGATAAAAATTGGAGGGTCATTAACCAAGTCACTAGTCAAAGCACCAGTGTAATCCTACTCTTGACAGTTAAATATTTACTGTTTTCAGAGTTGAAGTTTCTTCTGAAATATCTAATTTAACTTGATTGGATAATTAACTTGGTAATAGTAAACCCAACCTCCTCTAAAATGACTTCATATATTAAGCCTGCATTTAACACTGTTCTAAAAAATCACTGACTTCAACCAGTTCAACCTCTTTATACCCTTCTTGTTTGAAAGAATTGTTAAAAACACTATTTTTCATTGATAAAAATTATGATATTAGGATCAACATCCATATCAAAGCATTTGTTCAGCAAATTATTTCAGCCATTTACTATTTTGACAAACGTTTGAGAATCTACAGAAATTAAATGACATTGCTAACATTTTTTATTATGGGGCACGTGAAAAGGAAAGAATGTCAAAATTGTGTCAAAAAAACTTAATTTTTTGCTACCTTTAAAATTTTTGTATTACTCTTTACTTTCCTGTTATGTTTGTGTTTGTAAAATCAAGAATTTTACACAAAAAATTGATTTGTTAGTAAATTTTCAAAGAAAAAAGTTTTAATGGAAGAAAAGATTTGAATTAATTGAGATAAAAATGATGATAAGACAACAATGTAATTGGATTTAGAAAAGTGGAGTTTACGAGACTGGAAAGTAAAAGGAAGAAGTTCAATATATGATATATGATACACACCAAGAATGTATTGATAACATGCCGCCTAAAAGAAACTTAACTTTGGAACCTCAAACTAACAACCAAGAGGTTTCATAACCAATTCAATCATCTCCATCTCTTCAACAAAAAATTCGTTTACATTTTATAATTTAAACCTTGGTTTTTTCGCACAAGAGATTTTAGCTAACTTCTAAATTCGATACTCATCTATAATCAATAATTTCTCAACCAACTAAATTGAAATCATCATTGAATCACAATAGAATACTGATAAAATAAAAATCTATTTATCTATTATTTACTCAGATTCGAACTTAATGTTTTCCATTTACTATATCTCAAATAACCACTATCATCGTTATTCAAACTGTTTATTCTTAATTATTACTTCATATAAAACACTCCATCTAGGAGTTTAAAATTTAGAATTGTTATTATTGTTATTGTTGTTGAATATTTTATTTTTAGAAGTACCTTTAGGCATAAGTTCATATGAAGAAGCCACTACTAGAGTAGAAATTTGCTCGGGACTAATCAAGCCTCTTTCAAATGTCAGATCAATCTCTTCATCCAAAACAAATGATTCTTGAGATATTGGTTTTTCTTAAACTAAAGTAATACTCAAATTTGGCTAACTATTCCTTAGTATTATCATTATTATTATCAGAAAAGTCCAGTTCTTCTTCGTTTTCACTCTCAACATAAACGTCCGAATCAATTGTTTCTTTTCCATTGCTTTGCATTATATTTATTCAATTTCATCTAATCTTTATTCAATTTTGTAATGCATAAATTGGTGCTTGACACATTCTTCCGAAAACCATTCACCGTGACACTAATCACGCAAATGGTATTTATTCTCTTACAATCTCCTATAATCCCTTTAGAATATTCTTTGTGATTCGATTCGTGACTTTGGAATATTCTCGTCGATTCCGAAGTTTCTAGCAAGTTTTCACAACAAGGGGGTCACAGACCCCCAAAATGCAATATAAAAATGACAGATTTTCAACATCTACTTGAATCAATTTTTTATTGTCAATTTCATCAAGTACAATAAATACAAGAAACTCGATTACAAACAATCATCATGTCTTTAATTTTCAATAACTCACCATTCTTCGATTTATTAGATGTCTTTGATAGACAACTTTCAAAGAATTCAAATTTTAATGCTGGTAACTTTGACTTGGTTCCTCCAGTTGACATGGTTGAAAAAGAAAAATCATACGAATTAAGAGCTTCATTGCCTGGTGCTGATGCTGCTAATATCACCATTGATTTCAACAAAGAAATCAACGAGTTGAAAGTTGCCGGTACAATTCCTGAACATAAAATTGAAGAAGAAGATTCAGAAAATCACAAGTATTATAAAGAAATTAGAACTGGATCATTTGAAAGATCAGTTAGATTCCCTAAGAAGACTCCAATCAACGAAGATGGAATCACTGCTAGTTACAAAAATGGAGTCCTTGAAGTGACTGTTCCAAAAGCTGAACCAAAAGAACCACAATCAAATGTTAGAAGAATCAAGGTTAGAGGTTTAAATGAATCAGCTAAGGAAGAAGCCACAGAAAAATCTGCTTAAATTTAGAAAGTTGGGGTGGGATTTCTTATATTATAGTACAACTTTCTGAATAGCATTTCGTTATAGTCATAGTTATTATTTATATAGGTCTTTTAAGTCAAATAAAAGTTAGAGTTCTTTCTTGAAAACAAAATTCTAAAATTCTAATCATGATTAAATCAACAATGTTTAGCAATTTCCGAAAACTTGTACAATTGTTCCATATTATTGATTCGAATATTATCCAATTTACCAATTTGTTCTCTGATTTCTGAAATATCAAAATTTTCCTTTTTTAAAGCTGGTAAATTAGTTATGTCTAAATTACGATCACCTAAGAATACGTTTTTTATTTTGAGATCTACCATAGTTGAATCTTTTTTTAATCCCTCAATGATCCCACTTAATTCTGGAGTTTGATGGATTATATAGATTGTTCCATTTGAATCATTAGTAATTTGCTGGATTAAAATTCTTAAGTTTCTAACATCATTCAAATACCATCTTCCTTGTACATCTTGTAATTTGAGACTTTTTCTTTGGTATGAATCATTAATAACTGGCAAATATGTCTCATGAATCTCATTGTTTGAACTATATCTTGAAAAATCTTTCAAAAAATACAGACTATTCAAAATGCCATACTTCATCATCATTCGAACATTTAAAATTTTATTAATATTCGGATTTTCTCCTATTAAGTCTAATAATTTGGTATTCAAAGTCTTGGGAATCTCTTTTTTAAATAACCATTTTCTAAACCTTGTGGAAAAACTATCTAAATCAGCTTTATATTTGTTATCACTTTTCACAACAGAATGAAAGAATAATTTATTGAGTTCCTCTTTATTTAGAATGAAACGCCCTAAAATGTTTTTAAGTTTGACTTCTTTATCATGGTCCAGTTTATCTTTAATTGCAAAATTATAGTTTTTGAATTCATTGTCGTATAATTTGCTAAATAATAGTTGTGATGGTAAAGAACTCAAAGCTTCATGGGGTAACGACGCTTCAATGTGGTTATGCAAACATACTGAAGGTGGGGAAAGTCGGAATATTAGTGATTCACTGATCAAAAACTTGGATATTAGTTTCATTATTCAACCTTTTATTGCAAATTTATTTGATGTTGAATTTTTTGAAATTTTTCTGTGCAATTTTTCTGCAAAATTATGCAGGTGTCACGTCTCAAATTCCAGCATCACTTCAACATCAAAATTTGACGGAGATGTAATCAAGCAAAGGTCATAATTTTATGTTGACAATAATGTTTGGATTTGGAATTTTCAAAACCCCTAGCTGTCAAAATTTCCCGTTGTATGAAAACAAACTTTGGGGTACTATAATGAGCTACTAGAATCAAAGTTACAACAACTATATCATAATTGCTGAAAATTCTCTTTTGATTTATACCAATTTCAATATTTTTACATCCTATGGAGATAAGTCTAGACTCGAAGTAACTGTTGATAGGCATGTAACTGTTTTTATTGAAAGAGCATCCAAGGTTAAGTTATGTGAATTTATCGGAACAATATCATCTTGCTTAATATCAGAAAAATCAACTAAATGACACAATAATAAAGTTACTTCGATAACGACTATGAAAGTAATTTTCCTCAAGTACTGGAAGATCAAAAATAGCTAGCTATTTCGCCTTGAAACACGAATGAGTTCAAAAACAATTAAGATTACAATCATCTTTGGCTCCAATTTATTAAGTACAAAATTTGTTAGTGATATTGGGCATACGATACTAGGTTGACGATTAACACATCTTTCATGCTTCACATCCTTGAGTAAACTAGTACTTATCTACTACATTTTCTATGTCTATCAACAATCCGACTCTATTGATCAAGCTCACCATAAGGAGTTGTTATTATATTTGATTCACGAATAAATAAGTTTGAATTCTAATGGTCATCAAACATTGAGAACACCCGTAAAATATCAAGTAAATCCAATTAAGCGCTATAATCATTAAGGTAATAGTGTTGTAAATATAATCAAAAAGAATCAATCTTGATAAATAATTATTAAAACGCAAAATAAATGACAAATTTTTCTTGCCAATTGATCAGAAATACACAATTTTCTATAAGATAAACGATGACTTGAAACTATTTTATTAAAATGTTTTTTAAGAGCAATTTTTCAAAGGGTTTACTTTGGTAATAAGAAACGTAAATGACATTGCTCCATACTACAGTACCAGCTATGTAAATTATTTATTCTCAAAAAAAACAAAAACAGCTGACAACAATTATTTGAAAAAGCAAATTAAGTAAACAGTACAGCCAAAATCAATCCAATGGAAGAATATCAGGAACTGGGCCAACTGGAGTGATAGCATGAGGATTGATTTGTGGATGAGATTTGGTATAATGAGATTTGATATGGTAAAAATCAGTGGTATCTTTGAAAGAAGGTAAATTCCAATATAACCATCTTAAATATTTATGAATATAAGGCAAATCATAACGAATCATTTTGATATTACATTTGAAATGTTGAACATAAACTGGATCAAATCTCACCAAAGTAGTAAACAAACGAATATCAGCTTCAGTTAATTGATTACCAACCAAATAGAAACCACTTTCATCGGGGTTTTCAGCTGATTTATAGTTTGTTTCCAAAATTTTTTCAACTCTTTCCAAATGTTCAAATAAAATTTTAACGTGTTTTTCATAAACGTCTTGTTTAGTGGCAAATCCTGATTTATAAACCCCATTGTTAATTGTATCGTAAATCCATTCATTAACTTCATCAATTTCTTTACGAAGTTTTAAGGGATAAATATCAACTTGTTTACCCTTAGTGGAAATTTCTTTGGTTTCATTAAAAGCTTCATTGAAAATTCTAATGATTTCACTACTTTCATTATTAACAATTGTTTTTTCCTTCTTATCCCATAAAACTGGAACTGTGAATCTTCCACCATAATTTGGTTCTGCTTTGAAGTATAATTCCGCTAATCTTTTTAACCCATAAAGTGGTTCATTTGTAGCTCCTGGAATATCTTCATCATCTTCTTTAAATCTCCAGCCTTTACTGTCCATATGCCAATGAACCACTGAAACATCCATGAAATTTTCTAAACCTTTGAGTTGTCTAGTGATTAAAGTACGATGAGCCCATGGACAAGCATAAGAAACGTACAAATGATAACGTCCAACTTCTGGAGTAAATTTTCCATGAGTGGAAATGGTTTCCCTAAAAGAACTCTTTATTTAGATTAGTAATTGACTCATTCCGAGAAAACTTTAATGATTGGTTACTTACTGGTTTTCTCTTATATTCCCCGGTGGAGTCAGCAAATTTTTGAGTGTCAAATTTAATCTGGGCAGAGTTATTAGTAAAATGAACATTCAAAGACTCAATGGCAATAACTCACTTTATCTTCAGACATGATTGATCGTTTAAAGATTATTTGATTGAATTTTTTAAACACAAAAGAAGACATCAGGAAATTGGAGATATTTATGTTAATTGCTAAATATTAATAATCATTACTTTTTGCGTGCTGACACGAGGTGAGACACCCCACTCCACTACAACAACATTAAAAATGTGACATTTATAATTATTATATAATACAATACAAAAACTAATCAAATCTTGACAAAGCAGGCTTCAAAACATCTGGTTTCTCGTTTTCCCCTCTTTTATTGGCAAGAATTTTGGCACGCAAATCTTTTTCTCTTTCTAAATTCTTTTCTATTCTTAATTTTCTTTCATCAATAACGTTTTTAGTTCTTTTTCTCAAATGACGACGTAAAGCACTATTTTTACCCTTGATTTTTGGTTTGATATCCATCTTTACTCCCCTTTCTTGTTCTAATTCTTGTTTTTCTGTCAATTCTGCTAAATCTTTCTTTGATAATCTAGCAGTATTAGCTCTTTTGTCTACCATTCCAATTTCATTTGGATCCAAAGTAATCATATCTGGTGAAAGTTTATTCATTAACAATCTAACTTCAGATTCTTGACGTTGCTTAGCAGTTTCAAATGGATTGATTTCCAATGAATCAAAGTTAGCTTCTCCCGCTCCAGGAACAATTATATTTTTAACTCCAGTTTCATGACCAAGACAAAGTAAATCTTCAAATGGAACAAATTTAGCAGTTGCAATTTTGGAACCAGCATTCAAATGATGCATATACAATTTAACATCTTCTGGATGTTTGGTGAAAATATCCTTATAAATATTAACATGAGAACCAAATGTAACACTTAATAAACCAGTATCTGAAATATCAGAACTTAAACCAGGAGTTGGTAATGATATTGAATTAAGTTCCTGTGAATTTCTAAGATCCCAAATCTTTAAAACTCTATTTGATGTAGTACAAGCCATATAATTACCGGTTCTACTGATAGAAATTGATTTAACGGCTCCTGAAGATTGGAAAAATTGGGCCAAAGGCTGAGACATCGAGGGACTCCATAATGTCACTTGTCCGTTGGTATGACCTAAATGAGTAACCGCATTCCAAGGATTGTGGGTCATAGAAATTGTCGGACCTTTTTTGGTTCGAAGTTCAGATACTAATTTACCAGTACTAACATCTTGATATTTCAAAAATCCAGTATTACCAGCAGTGGTTAGTAGGAAATGATATGGTAAGAAATCAAGATGTTTAACTTCAATGTGCTGTTTTAATCGATGTAATTCAGTACCCAACTTATCATAAATAAAAGTATATTTTTTCTGAGCCACTGCAAAATATTGATCATTATGTAAATGTTTGACAGCATTGACCGTTTCATTCAAATGTAATTCACAATGAAGTTTCCCATACTGCCAATCCATGGCAGCAACATGACCCTTTTTACCTCCAATCAATAAGGTACGACCATTTCTTGAATAATCTATAATGTATGGTCCATACTGATCAAGTTTTAAATCAATGGCTTTCTTAGCCACACTTTCATCCACGCTTTGTTTGATTTCTTCTTGGGTCACTTTGAAAGTTTTTTCCGTTTCTTCTTCCGTTTCCATGAATCCAGCTGATTCTTGAAGTAACATTTCTGTATTTTTAGCAGCTTTGATCGCTTGATTATGTGATTCATTGATTCTTTCTAATTTAGCCTTAACCCTTTTATCTTTCGGGGCTTTACTATTTTTAGACTTCTTCAGTTTATGGCCCATATTAGGAACCTTAACTTGAGCAGTACTCATGGTAATTATAACTATTAAAGAATTATTCAATTAATATGTTAAGTTCTGAAATTTTTAAAATTTTTTTTTTTTGGTGGGATCGCATCACTTATGTCAGCATCGCATACAAATTGTACAGATGCTGACTCAGCAGTGTTTTTTGTGTCAACATGAATCAAAATTTTGATTTTAAAACAACTTATTCGAAGTGTTTTGTCAAATAGGTAAGAACCATTTTTCAAACAAGTACAAACTGAAAAAGAAAATGTTAGCCACTCAGTCTTCCAATAAAGGGAATACCATTAATTCAAAAAAAATTCACAAATCTTCCAGTTTTAATAAAGATTTCATTGATTTTGAAGACAAAGAAAATGAAGACAATCTTGCTAAAGAGGATACAAAAAAGAATAAAACAACTCATAGTAGATTAAGAAATCGTTTTTGGGGGCTATTTACTCAAGCGCCTGAAAAATCAGAGGAGGAAGAACAGCCTTCGATAGAAGAAAGTGATGAAGAGATTTTATCTGGAATAATTGATATCAATTCGCCTGTTTCTTTGTTTCAAAACATTGTTCATCCAAGTAGTTCTCCTATTAGATCAGCGACCAGTAAAGATATCACTAAATTTCCTTCAGAGCTGACAGATTTAACTCACGGTAATTACAAAGCAAATCAACCATTATCAAGAATGTTAGTCGGAAGGAAAAGACTTCCTGGGTTTCAATTACAATTAGAAAGTTTAAAGTTAAATTATGGTAACGAATTTCCTTTACTACATTGTTGGAGCCTACTGATTCATTTTAAATTATCCAAAGAATACAAAAAAATTTATGAAGAATTGACTGATATTAATGGATTGGAAAGAACAATTTTGATGTTTAAAAATAGTGTTCAGGAAAAGAAACTTGATGATTCGGTGGTAATTTTGTTGAAAAGATATTACAAGATTAAAACTCCTGGTAGTATAGCTCTTGCTTTCCAAATCACCGAAGGCGATGAATATTTAACCTTCAAAACCATTGCAAGATTGATCTGTGAAGAAAATATTGGTTACTCATTGGGCAAAGAAGACCTTATTGATATCTATGGATTGAGTTTTTCCGAAGAAGTTGGGTATGGTTTGTTGAAAATTTACATGATCGAAATTCCAGAGGAAATGGTCAACAGCTTTGTGATGGAGATCATCAAGCCTCGGTTGACCAAAGAGTGTCAGTATCTTTGCGAGACTATGAGAATCATCCGCAACTGACTATCCATTCTTTTCTACTTTTTTCAATATAAATCTATTTTGTGGGTTGTAAATCTCCTTAAATTATTGTAAAAAAAATATGTCAAAATGGGAAATTTCCTGCCAATAATTATTTTTCAAACAAGTACCAAACAAGCACATTTCTTCAAACTCTCCAACTTCCCCGTGCCCCTCCCTTTAATTTACTCTAGTCAGAGTCTAGTACTACTGTCTTTACCAAATTGTCTTCAATCCACCTATTCAATTGTTAAAAAACTGCTGTTGATGGTTCAATTCGCGTAAAGATGAAAATTGTGGAAATTGACAATCTTTTTAAGGAGTATTTGGTGAAGATTGGCATGAACGATTTAATTGCCTCATTCATCAGGCCGTTGATTGAGAAACTTAACGAGAACAAGAAACAGCTTGAACCAGACCAATGGATTGATCCTTTTACTGATTTTGCTAAAGAAAAAGTTTATAATACTTCTGATGATTATCCCTTTGATTACATTGAAAGACTACTTTGTCGAGCCCTTATTAAAGCTACTCAAGGTAGAAGAAATAAACATTTTCTTGGAAAGGCCCTTCTTAAAGATTACTCAATCAATGCTTTAGTTGAAAATGATGAGGTAATTTCAGACATCAAAGCAGCTTCAAAATTAATTAATAGAGCTAATGTTTCTAGGAGAGTCTCACTTGTTACGAAAAAAGATATCAAAATTTTGATTCAAGATATTATTAGTGGGAAATTTGAAAGAAGAGAAAAATCTTCCCAAAGTGGGGATGAGGATCAAGATGAAAATCCAGATGATTTGTTTCATGAACAAGAAGAAGAAATTCATGAAGATCAAGATGAAGAATACCCACCAGAAGAGGAAGACTATACTGAAGATAGAGAAAGTGGTAGTGACAATGATGACCTTAATGAACAGAATGGTGATGATGGCAGTAAATCTTCTGATTCTGAGGATTCTGATATTGATGAAAGTTTATTTCTCGATATTCCAGAAAAATCAATAAAATTGCTCGAAATTGAACCAGGTCCAGGCTTAGATAATGAAAATGAAGATGAATTAACAAAACCTCCAAGATCAAAAAGCTCAAAAACTTTTTTTACTGATTCACTCGGTCATTCCACTAAAAATGACACTAAAGACTCTGATTCTGCTCCTCCTCCAGCTAAGAAACAGAAAACTGAAGATTAGCCTAACGATATTTATTTGGCCATTCATAAATTAGTTGAAACATCATATGATCCAGAACAACCAAATTTATTTCCATTAGATAAAGCCACAAAATTTTATCATCTTTATCAAGAAGTTGAAAAATCAGAAGTTTCAGATATCGAGGTTGATCTGGATGATGGCCTTGATAAAGATCCTTTATTTTTAAGACCTAGACAAGAACCCCTTGTCCCAGAAACGGTTTATAAAGTTGGCAAAGTTTTAACTAGTTATGAAAAAGTTGATACAAAATTAATCAAAATTATTCCTAAAGTAGTAGTTTCAAAAGATGAACAAGCAGGAAAAATGGAACTTGTTGGAGCTTTAAAACAATATAATATATGTTTCGTGTCCAATTTTTGGTAAACGTCTTGAAGGGGTTAAAATGATCTTGAAAGGGGAACAGGAGTGGAGACTTTCTTCCAATCAGCCCTGGTTTTTGATGAAACTTTTAAAATTAGTCCAGCGGTCCCAACTTTATTGAAAAGTGTTATTCAATTAGAAAATCTAACTAAATCTACTACTTTTTATTCTCCAATTAGTAATCATATCAAATCGTTACTACGAAATGAACCAATTGTTGAATATCTTATGGCTAAAAAATATCGTCAACAATTACCCTTTTCCTAAGCAAAAGTTTTCAAAGAGCAATTTAAAGAAGAGTCAAAAGAAGTTGTTTACTTTTATTTGAATATCAATGCAGAATTTGTGGAAAATGATTTGAGTGAAGGTGATTCAGTAAGTTATGTTCTTTATTTTAATGTGATGAATCTTCCATCTGAAGCCAGAAACTCTTCAAAATTCAAATTGTCAACTGGAATTTCTAATGATGTTGATGAATTATTAACCACTTTTTGCAAGAAATTGAGTTAATTAATGATGTGTTAGAACCTTCATATTTTGCTGATCATCAAATTAAAGTTATCCCATTTGTTAGTACAGGAAATAATCCAACTAAACATCTTTTATTTGGTCAAAAACCAGCTACCTCCGAGAAACCTTGTTTATTTTGTTCAAGTAAACGATTAGATTTTGAAGAAGCGGTAAAAAATGAAAAAGATAATATTCAAGTCAGTAATAAGACTGATTTGAATTAAGACTTAATCAAAACTATAAATGATGCGGCAGTTAAAATTGATTTTATTGCCGACGAATTAGAAGTTAAACAGGAGTTTCCAAATACCGATAGATTTAAATTAAGTGGGAAAATTTTACCACCAGATGATTTAACTTGGTATGATTATGCATTATCGATCAATGTTTTACCAATTGTTGTTTATGAATTAGGTGATGAGTTAAATAAAACTTTAAAATGGATCATGATTTTATTTTTTGAATACCAATTTATTATTCAAAAAATAAAATTGAATCAAGAAGAAATCAAATTTATCAAAGCTTTCCCATCACTATTTTTTAATTGCTGGAAAATGTTAAGTTTGAGTAACGAAACTACATTACCCATTCATTTATTTTATCATAACTCTCACATTATTGAAAATGTGGGACCGTTAGGTAATTATTTTTTCAGAAATCATCGTCAAGAAACAGAATATATGAGAAGTTTAATAAAAGCTTCAAGATATTTACCAAGCGCTTTTAATTACAAAGTGGCAATTTATAATAATCTCAAACTTGAGGAAATCAAGAGTTGGGAAGAAAGACCAGATATTGAATTTTTGGATAATAGTTTTGATTCATATAGCTTAAATTTTAGTAGAGCTTACCTTAAAAAGTATGAAAGTACTTTGAAATGTTGTTATATTACAATTGGTGATCAATTAATCAAAATCAAAAGATTTTTCTTAGAACAAAAAGAAGGTAATAAAAAGCAATCTTCTAAGAAATTTAGAGGTAGAGTTATCCCAAAAGAAAAATGCAAGTTTATGTTTGGAGTTTCAAAACAATTATTATACATTCAAGTTGATTTGATTAATACAGCTACTTTGTCAGTCAACGAAGATTTAAAAGATTTTTATGTTGAAGAAATTGAAAATGTTTTTAACGTTTGTGAATATTTCAAAAAACAAGGAAAAATTGTTTTAATCAGAAGTCTTTGATTAGTATTGCTCCTTTTTTACTACTTGCTATATATATATCTTTATATTTGTATTATTCTAATTTCATTCTTTTGCTTCTTGTTATAATTAAAAATAAATGTTATAATATACAATTCAATTCATAGGTGGTTAAGTTTGTGTTTGTTTATGCTGTACTATAAATGTCTATTATCTTGATATCTTCATTCAACTCGGAGATTTCGATCTCAATGGCTGATATTCCAACAAATTGCATAAACATTACTTAGCTTTCAAAAGAGCTATAGACTAGCTCCAAAAATATTGGTTTTTGTTATTACATCAATGGATGCTCGCGAGCCACTCAATACTTTCCGGGTAAATTTGCAATACATGTAAAAAAGGCAAAAAAGTCAAAGAAGCGAAATCAAAACATTGAAAAGTGAATTGCAAAAGGCAAATAGTTAAGTATTGAGGGTGAAAGAACAAATCTTTTTGAAGTCTGGAGTATTCAATGTCTTTGAGAGATTTTGCCCTGCCTGGAAGAACCAGTCAAATTTCCACTCCAAATGCTTTTTTACCTCAAAAACAACGAAGTTCAAAGTCTCGTCAATCTTCAATATATCATCATCACCAACCCTTTACTGTGGCCCATCAATTGGTTAATGTGGGAATCGATCTTCTGAATGCCTCTATTTCTGGTTATACCAATATTACGATCATTCCAACTGATGCTAAGAACAGAATCATTAAATTGGATGCAAGATACATGAATATTAAAAACGTTTATGTGAATGATCATAAAGTTAACTATTTATATAACGATACGATTTATGAAGAAAGTGAGAAACAGTTAAATATTTTGGATCTTGGAATTGATGATAAAGTTTTTGAAAAGTACACCATTGCACAATATCAACTTTATCAGAATAAATTTAATTACTTATTTTCCGGTACTGACACCAAAGAGTTAACAATTTTTCTTCCGGATAAAATGAAAATTACTTTGAATGATGCATCAACGTTACTTAATGGCCTAACACCAATTGCCAGAGATTCCCCAGGATCTTATAGAACCCCAAATAACGTGGAGATGATTTATACTCCAATTGTTATTAAAATTGAATATCTGTGTAAAAATCCACTAGATGGAGTTTGTTTCCATGGTGGTCTTCATAAACCAAATATTCCAAAAGAAAACTGGCATGCTTATACTACAAACTCTTTACTTGGAGTTTCCACCTCTTCTTGGGTTCCCTGCGTTGATAATTTGTGGGAACGTTGTACTTGGAAATTAGAATTTACTCTGGCAAGAACGGTTGGTGATTTGGTGACTACTGATCCATTTGATGATGATTTGGAGTCAATGGAAGAAATCAATAAGAATGACGATGAAATTGATGTGGATCGAGAAATTGTGGTTTGTGTATCAGATTTATTTCATGTTAAAGAAGATGTTCATTTACTCGACAATTCCAAAAAAGTTACCTCCTTTACAATTTTCAATCCAGTGTCTCCTCACCATATTGGATGGGCCGTTGGACCATTTGAAAAAATATCTTTGGAATCTCTTGAAGATAATGATGAGGATTTTCAAAATCAAGATGCAGGTAATAATAATTTAAACGGAACCTCATCTACTAACAATAATAATGAAGAAGTCGATTCTAATATTGTCAAAGGAGTCATTTATTGTTTAAAAGATAAAAAAGAAGAAGCGATCAATACTTGTATTTTTCTTTCAAAGGCAATTGATTTCTTTTCAAGAGAATTTGGATCTTTCCCATTTTCTAGTTATTCAGTGGTATTTGTTAATGATTCGCCTGACACTACTTATTCATTTTCTGGTTTAACCATTCATAGTGAAAAATTACTTTATGGTCCATCAGTTATTGATCCAATATTCGAAACTACCGAACTTTTAATTTCTGCTTTATCTAGGCAATGGTCAGGAATCAATGTTTTGCCCAGAACCTACGATGATTTTTGGATTACAATCGGTATTTCCTTGTATATGACCAATCAATTTATCAAACAACTAATGGGTCATAATGAATTTAAATTCAGAATGAAGAAAAGAGCCGAAATGATTTGTGAACAAGATATTGGTCGTCCACCAATTGCGGATCCTCATTTACAATTCCCAATAAATGAAAACAAAGACTTAGATTTCATTAAGTTGAAAGCTCCTGTTATTTTATTTATTCTAAATCGTCGAATGACGAAAACCGATAAATCATTTGGTTTATCAAGAGTCATCCCAAAAATCTTTCTTGAAGCAATGTCCGGAGATTTACCAAATGGGGGTATTGATGCAATTCATTTTCAACATGTAACAGAAAAAGTTAATCATAATAAGTTAGAATATTTTTTCAAACAATGGATATTTGGAGCGGGAACTCCGATTTTTAGAATTACCCATAGATTTAACAAAAAAAGAATGTTCATTGAAATGGGGATTCGCCAAGTGCAGTTAGATGAAGTTAAACCAAGAAAACCAACTATTGATAATTTTTTGGATGATGCGAATAGATTAATCACCAATGTTGATTCTCCACCAGTTCAAAATACTTTTGTTGGTCCAATGACAATTAGAATTCATGAAGCTGATGGGACTCCTTATGAACATATTGTTAATTTGAAAGACAATTTTACCAAGTTGGATATTCAATATAACACCAAGTATAAGCGTTTGAAAAGACGTAATATCAAAAATGCTGATAATGAAGGAGGTGAAGAAAATGGGGAAAATGAAGGAGAGAATGATGATAAAAATGATGATGAAGAAAATAACAATTCTCAAGATATTTTGAAACGTTGTTTAGGTAATATATTAGAATCGCCAGAAGATGTTCGAAAATGGGGTTTATCAGATTGGTCTAAAGAACAAGAAGAAAAAATGGCAAATGATGCATTTGAATGGATTAGAGTTGATGCTGATTTTGAGTGGATTTGTAGAATTCATATCACTCAACCAGATTATATGTTTTTATCCCAATTACAGCAGGATCGAGATGTTGAAGCACAATATGAATCAGTCAAGTACTTTTGTGAGACTCCACATCCAATTCCTGTTTATTCAACCATTTTATTAAGAACTTTTATGGACTCAAGATATTATTATGGTGTGAGGATTGAAGCGGCAAAAGCTTTGGTTGCTTATGCGAAAAAGGACTTAGAATTTGTGGGATTGAAGTTTTTAATTAAGGCATTTCAAACATTATTTTGTTTTGATACAAAATCTAATATTCCTTTACCTAATGATTTTTCGAATTTCCCACTTTATTTTGTTCAAAAATCTTTACCTAAAATAATGGCCAGTATCAGAGATGAGAATAATAAATGTCCAATTATGGTCAAAAACTTTTTATTTGATTTATTACGATATAATGAAAACGGACAAAATGATTTTGTTGATTCATTTTTTCTTAGTGAAATTGTTAAATCAATTGTTTCTGTGATTATTCATGATAATAAACAATTAAATAAAAGTCAAGAAGATGAAGATTATTTGAAAAAAGTTTTATTAGAAATAGATCGTTTGGTCAGAATGGATGATTGGATGCCATCATATCATCATTTGACGTTTATAACTATTCTTGGTCAAAAAGTTGAACTTGCAATGGAAGGTTTACTTGATATGAGTTATGAAAACTTGTTAATCTATACGAAATCAAGTTATTATGATGATATCAGGGTATTAGCAATTGAAGGAATCATCAAATTTGGTGGATTAAAAAATAAATTGTTTTTACATTATTTGTTCAAACTTTTGGAGTTTGATTCGTCTTATTATTTTAAACTGAAAGTTATTGAACTATTAGGTAAAGGATTGGCAATTATCGGAATTGATAAAACTTTGCAAATTTTAGATGATGAAGAATTTGAACCTGAAGATCCTGAACAATTTGATGGAAAAGTTCTTAGTACTGTTAACAATGGTAATATTAACTCTGAAGAACATTCAGGAATGCATGGTTCTGGAATGGTTATTATTGAAGATGAGGCAGTCAATGAAGGAATTCAAGAAAGAAGAACCGCTATTGAAAAAAGTTCAATTATTGGAATTATTGAATTTTTACGTGAAAGTTATGGTAAAAAGGGTAAAGGACTTATTTTTGAATTTTGGAAAGCTTTACAATCTCCAGTTCTTGGAATTAATCATAAAAAATCATTATTTGATATTTGTTCAATTTTATTCGATCCAACTTCTTCATTGCTTGTTAGTTTATCAATTCCAAGAGATAAAATGATTGTTGCAAAGAATAATGGTAATGGGAAAGTTACATTATTTAGACAAAATAAATTCAAAATACAGTTTAATAAGAAGATTGCTTTAAAAATCTTAACAAAAATGAATAACAATACTAATAACAATAACAATGAAACCTCTAAATCATCTGGGAAAACTCCAAAAACTCCAGCAAGATTAACTTTAGATACCAAAGCAATTAAGGAAATCAATGATAGTCATGGTAATATTATGGAATTGCAAACTCCAGTTGTATTTGAATCACCAGTAACTAAATCATCTCAAACAGTTAAAGCCGAAAAACCAAAAGCAGTTAAAGCCGAAATATCAAAAGCAGTTGCTGTTAATGTTTCATTGAGTCCAATTAGTGGCAAAAAAACTGTTATTAATATCAAATCACCCACTCCACTCAAATTAATCAAGAAACCTAAAGTCTTTCAAAATACACATCCAATAACTAGAGCTGTTGATCAAGGATATAAATTAAATAAACATAATGAGCCATCTCGTGTCATTAAAATCAAGACTTCTGCAGAGTTTTTGAAGAAAAGGGATGCGTTACTTGATTTGAAAGCCCAAGATCGAAAATTCATTAGAAGTATTAGATCAAAAATCAAAAATAGCGACGATTTAAAAGTTTTGTTCAATGCTGAAGTTAGAAGAAATGAATTGAATAAACAAATTCGTTTTGTCAAAATCAATTTCAAAACTCATAAAATAAGTATTGATAGCCGAAGTTTCAATGATCATCATCAAAGTAAATTTACGAAGATCAAGAAACCAAAAATTAAATTCAAACTTAAATAAGTTAATTTTGTATTATATGTATATTAGTAATAGTAATAATAATTAATGAATCCATGAAGCTGATTTTTTTGTTAAATAATGTAAATATTTCATTTAAACTACACAAAAAATTCATCACGCTAAAAAAAAGTTCCATCGGTTTCACCATGGTCTTCAAGTTCTTGAACGGGCAGGTTCCCGAGGGTTCCAACCTTCTAAAAAGTTATTCACCATTAATTTCAACACAACTTCTACCTCATCGTTGCTTATGGCCAGTTATCAGAGCTTCAACAATTCCAAGTTCATCACTGCCGATTCTCCTTTCTTTAAGCAAGACACTAAAGTGCAATATCTTGATATTGATAAAGCTGTCGGCCCCTTCCCTTCTACTGTTAATTCTTCCAATGATTCCAAAATTGAGTGCTCTTTATGATTGACTCTCTCGTGTTTAAATTTTAGAATTTTCGTATAGTGTATAGGATGAGTGATAACTTTACAGTCATGTACCATATTATACAATAAGCATAGTAAGTTCTCCTTTGCAGTACACATTAAGAATTTTTGAATATTCTGTTGATAAAACAATGATATAATTGGAATGGTGAAGAATTATAAGAGTGGAAATTACGAGAGTGGAAAGTAAAAGGAGAGAAATTAATAAGAAGAAAAATGAAAGAAAGGAAACAAGAGACAACAGAGTCATCAAATGTAAAAGATGACAAACTCCCAGTTATTCATCTTTAGAATCCAAAATACTATATACCAGATAACATTGAAGTCAGGAAAAACTTTGACAGGCATTCATTTTACATACTCTTGAGTTTTTCAATTCGAATACACAAATTCTGCCTTAGCGAGCTATTCAACAATCAGCAGTCATGGATAACAAAAAAAAACCTCCAGAGCAACTTGATTCTTCGCCAAAAAAAGCTTGCAAAAATCCCAAATGATGAAATACGTATTCCTTTTGATATTAGAGATGATTTACCAATTGAAAACCTATTATGCGAAATTCATTAAATTAGTTGAAGAAACGAGTAATCAGTTGATCATCGAACAGTTGCTGTTCCATACAATGTTATTTGGGTACATCCAATGATTTGTTCATTGCCTTCCAAAAAAGATTTAGAAGAGCTCAACTTAAGCATTTTGTTTCTTCAGATTTAGCAGTCACATCAAGTGGATATGATACTGCCAAAAATATTCCAATAACCGATTTAAACTCTAAAGTACCATTCTTTATGCCAGTTTGTGAATCATTTGTTGATTACAGGAAAAGAAACGTTTTTTGTATTAAAGATTATTTAAGTAATGAATATAAAGAGAGAACATTTAGGCCAAAATTATTTTCTCATAGCCTTAAAACAGAGGCGGGATTAAAACTTATTGTTATGGGTAACTTAAAATCATTGGATATAGATATTGGAGTTGAAATTTCCATGGAAGAGCCATACAATTCGAAGGTGGGCAATATTTTGATTTCACAAAAACCTGACGATATAATCAAATTTAATAATGATTTTAAAGTCCAAATTTACATTTCTTAAAGATTTTGGAAAAATTGATTGCTCAATTAGTTTACAGTAATAGTCGAGATAGTAATACTATTGATACTACTGGAGTGCTCTATGTGAATGTGGGTTGGAAATGATCAAATGGTACAATTTTTATAGATGTTTTGGGTAAAAGTTATAGTAACTTGAGAATCAAAGAAATTGAGTTTTATCCTTTTCAGTTTTTTGATTTAATATAATTTTTTTTGATTTTTTTAATCTTTTTAGTGTAAACTTTTAACGTTTTTTTTTAATGTTTTTCACTTGAAAAGTTTAATAAACTCAAATTATTAGCAACTTGACTTGGTGTACTATTGTGACCTCTTTCTTTGGTATAACTTGACGGTTCAAGAATGCTTAATCTTCTATTTAAAAATCCAGAAGCTACAGAACTATCACTACCAGCACTTAAAGTTCTTGATAATGATTGATGACTGATAGAGTTATTTCTTAAATGTTTTGATAAATAAAATACATCATTATGAGAATCAAGATAAGTTGATGGGGTTTGATTAGCAAGAATGGTTTTTGCTGATAGAATTGTATTATTATTGAGATATCTAATTCTTAATTCAATTTCTTGTTCAGTTCTATGAGGCATCAAAATATTTAATTCAATCAAACTTAATTCTTTGCCTTTTCTACTGGTTAATAAAGCGTCTTCTTCAATCTCCCATAGTTCATTGGCTGGTGGTGGAGTCATTTTTGAAAAATGCTGATTCAAAAAATGATTATGAGTATTATTATTATTAGTAATTGAAGAAATTGATGAAACATTTGAATCCATGGAATTAAAGATGAAATAGAATTTGATAACAAATCATTATTGGGAGAATTATAACCATTAGTTGAATTTGCAGAATTAATTCCTGTTGGACTTGAAGTAAAACTTCATTGAGTATAAATTGGTGGGCTAATATGATCATTAGAATTGACAAAAGATGATTTTGATCTATTGATGATTCTTTTTTGATTTCCTTTAAACTTGAAGTTAAAGTTCATTAAACAGAAAATCGATTGGCTGGCTCTATTTGTTATAGATCAAACGTTACTCATAGAAAAAAAATCTAACAGTAAAAGTAGTAGTATTCATTTTTGGAAATTTTATGAGTGTTCATATGTTCATCATGTTTTCAAATCATTGAATTACTATACAGCAGTCATACAAACTCCTCAAACTGTCATTTAACACTTTTAATAGTTTTATAGTCATTACATATCTGCTCCGATATAGAGCTTTGAACTTTTTGAAAATCTACTTTTATTAAGCTCCCATTCCTATTGGAGCCTGTTGATGATTAAAACATTTATGATCCCCACGTTACTACACTACAATATTAAACTTATTAAACAGTTCAATTAAAAAAAATCTATAAACAACAAATTAGGGAATAATCAAATAATTTATTCGTCATTACGAACACAACCGGAAATATCAGTAATAGCAGATGGACAAACAACTTGTTCAAAAGTAGCACTTGGATTGTCAGCACTTTCGAACCAATCAAATCTGAATTTACAACCAGATTGTAAAGCTTGCGGGATATTAGCACAATTAGATTCAGAAGAAACGCCACCATATTGTTCACCCCAGCTGAAACCACTACCAAATTCATTGGTACAACCGGTAGTAAAGATACCGAAACCTGAAGCTGGCATAGCAATGTCAAAATGGTTCCCATTAAGATCAGATCCAGTATTAGTGATTTGAGCAACAAACACTTTATCTTTTATGGCAGTATCAGTAAAAGTCATTTTAACACAAGAACAAGCTAAATTTTGATCAGTAGCACCTGTAACAGAAGCAGCAACGAAACCGTAAGCTAAATTGTCATTAACAACCCACGGTTGTTGGTCATTACACATGTAACCATTACCACCAGTACAACCAGATTGGAAACTTTGACCAGTAAGTTTGTTACCAGAGGCATCACAAACATTAACGGGACTAGTGACGGCACTAGATTTACCACTCCAAGCATAAGATGGAAGACAACAATCCCAGTATCTTGTAGTATCAGCAGTACCACTAAAACCACCAGAAATAACTTTTAGATCATCAGTAGAACCAGAACCAGAGGCAGAAGAGGAGGCTCTAGCAAAACTAGAACTAGAAGAAGCAATAGTTGAAGCGATAGTAGAAGTAGTAGTAACTTCAGTAGTTAAAGTAGAGGAGACAGAAGAACTGGCAGCGACAGCAGCAGCTGCAGGGGAACCAGCCGAAGCAACATCAGCATCAGTGGCAAGACATTGAGAATAGTAATCATTTTGATATTTACAAGTAGAACCAGATGCACAAATAGTAGCCCCAGTCCAATTAGTACCACCACATTGTTCGTAAAGCTCAGCAACTAAATCAGAAGCAGCTGGAGTTGGAGCAGCTTGGACAAGCAAAGCTGGTAAAATGAGCATAAAAAAGGAGAGACTAAACATTTTGAAGGAGTGAATAAACTTAGTACTTGTTGATAATGCTTGCGGTTTTATAAAAAAGAAAGGCATGATTTAAGTAAAGATTGGAGAAATTCAACAAGTTTATATATTGCTGGTGGATTATTGCGTTCCAAAGTCAGTTGCGTTTCCCAGTCGGGCGATTTTTCGAAAGATGATACATATCCCTAAAACGACAGTAATTTAATTAAAAAAACTTAGCTGCGTTCTTAAATCTTGTTTTGGGTAAGAGTGGTGTGGATGGTAAATGTGAGTTCAAATTTCTGGACGTTAAGAAAATTTTCGAAAGTTGCTACAATAATGAAACCCTCGCATGTTAAAGTCCATGCATAATTGGGTTTGACCCAAGGGTTTACCAATGGTAGTGACAGCCGTCAGTCTCTAGATACACCAGGACTCTCCGATGGGTCCAACAGTAGTATCGAGAATCTTCTTAGGAAAATTAAGGACATTTGCAAATCACTTTTCTGTTAATACAACGATCAAACAACGATTATATATTAAAAAACAAAACTAGCAAATGACAATAACAAAAAAAAAAATCATTAATACACATCAATCAGACAACACTATCATTATCATGATGATCGGTTGCCAATTTATCTGATTGAAATGAGCCATCTTCTAAAACTTTCTCTTCTTCATCTTTAAATGCAAGGTCAGCTCCTTTATTTTCTGGACCAACAAGAGTAATTAATAATAAGTAACCAAACACACATCCCATGAAAATTGCCATAACTTTTGCATAATCATATTTCCCATCAATTTTCAATCCTTTATCATTATAAAGCAGGAATTTTTCTCCAATGGTAGACTCAATTGTTGATGAAGCTGATGAAGCCAAATTACCTAATTGGTAAGCCATTCCAGAAACAAAAGAACGGAATTGAAAACTTAAAACTATCTTCATTTACCATCATTGCAGAAGTTAGAAGTGATAAAGAATTATACAAAACAATTGTAAAACTAAAAATAAAAATTGGGTTAGAAAAACTGTTAATGATACGGAAAATATATTATGAAGATCATACTGAAAAGCTAGTGTCTGCCAATTTTTGAACTTTATTACATTTTATGGAACCAAAGATTATCAGATTTTTTGATAGAAAACTGAAAGATTCTAGATTATCTAAAATCCTTCAGAAAGAAGTTGAAAACAAAAGAATTGATTACATTGAAGGACCAGTTATCACTTAAGATATTTAATTGATTTCAAAATCTTTGAACGCTGTCTTTATTAATCAAATTTTAAAGATAATCAGCTACATATTTTCATAAAGATTCTTGCTGCAGTTTATAAAATCCATATGAAAAGTAATTACACAATAATCTCCATCAGAAAAATATTATGTTAACCAAAAACACTTATGGGTGTGTTAGTATTTTGGATTTTGGATTTAGTAAAGCAATTGATAGGAATCAGTCTTTTAAAATATTCAATCAAACTTAGTTTGAAAATAAATTTATTTATGAAGAAGAATCAAGAATAGAATTTTGGAGGCTTGAAAACCAATTTTATTTTTCTGCAACTGAACATGAAGAAGTTGAAAGTAATATTACTTATATCATAATTAATAAGTTCAATTAAAAACTGTAGTTCTATTGTAGCATTGTAAGTAACTAATCATACTTAAAGGAAAAAGAGAATGCCTAAAGCCAGCCCTTGCAAAAACTAAAAAATCTCAGGTGAGGGAAGAAAAGAGTTTTACAATTTGACATGATTCAAGTAGCAATTAAAAAGAATAACCAAAGAACTGGTAGGTTGGAATGGCATCTAAAATCAAAATAATGAATTTCTATTATTGATTGATTTTTGGTGTTACGAATATTTGGAAATGTCATTGGATATAAAAGACTGGAAAGTCACTAGTCGTAAAAGACAATTCATTTCCTATTATTCAGAAGATGAATTTAGTACACGACATGGATCATACAACGATAATAGTCAACTGTAATTAATAATAACCAACGAAAAGTATACTTACAACAAGCCACCTATAAAAAGCAGAAACTTAGAGCTTCAATCTAATACATAATAGGTTTCATGAGCAGTTCAGCCATCTCCATCCCTTCAACATAGTATTTTATGGCAATATTCTCCACAATATTTGGAGCCAGAACTTACATTAAATAGGGCAAAAGAAATCACATACGAATACTTCAGAAAACTGATATACAAGAATTACTTTGCTAGTGATTGTAAATCAGATATTTTTAAGTAAGACAAGCACATTCCGATGTTCTTAATGTTAGAGATGATAAATCATACAATTACACAAACGATCAGAAATATCACGTGTGTGTTTAATTTGTATTTATTTTTTGTGTTTATTTTTCGCGTCTTTTTGAGCAAACAAATCAAAACAAAAATAAACATAAAGACAACAACAATTTCAATTAGTGTAATGTTTGGGTCACATCAGAAACTATATTTACAAAAAGAGGACATCAAATTCTTACAGACCCAAGTCACCAATGCAGCCCTCAAAAAACTAGACCTACATCTTCCAAAAGCTGCAACCACAAAAAGACGATCCTCAAAACGAATCAGAAACGATGAAGAGAATGAAGAAGAAGATGAAGTGCGGTACAAAGTGCGGAAACTTGTGGAGAAGTACATTGTAGAAGCCTTCGATTTAACGAAGTTTTCCTTGGTTATTGATGATAAAGAACTAACGGCCAAAGATTCTTTGAAAAAAATTATAGGTGATGATAAATCAAAGGATGTTGATACAAAAGGAACAAAAACAGAGATTGAGGCCTTTGATTTTGCACTAAGTGAGAAACTAAGAAAAGTTTACTATGAAGCTGAAGAACTAACGACATCGGTCACCAAAAAACGGGCCACGATACCGTTATGTTTCAAAAAGACAATTGATGATCAAGCTAAGAAAAACATTGAAACTATTGAAAGGTTTAATAAACAGATATTAATTAATGGAGACGGAGAAAATATTGAAGAAAGCTCAATGTATAAAAAAGTGAAAGAGGTGGCAGATCTGTTGAATAATGAAGATAGAGCAGAACTCATCAAAGAGTATGAAGAATCTTTAGAGATGTTAAGTAAACTTAAACAAAAGCTACCCGAAAGGAAAAACGGGGCAAAACAGTTGGAACAATTAATCGAATTCATAGAAACTCATCAGAGCAACCCTACCAAATAATATGCATTATATCTGACTTGTATATTTTTACAAATTTTACCATGTGTTTTGAAAACTTGAATTTCTTATATTTTTAAATGTAGACTATTGTACAATGGTTTCAACTACCTATTTACTTTTACCTTTACCTTTACTTTTCTTCCCTTTTTTAACATATTTCATTTCTTCTTCATAAATTTCATTAGCAGTTTCGGCTTTTCTTTTTGATTGTTTATGTTTAACACTGACGACTCCATTACCGTGTTTGTTGGATACTTTTTCAATTTCCTTATCGTCCCATTCAATACTATCAGCTATTTGGTATTTTTCAAAATCTAATGCCTTGATCATCTCTTTTTGCGTTTCATTCATGTCATTTAAGACTTTTTTACCTTCTGCTTCTAATTCTGCATTTATTTCTTTATCGAGATCACCAACCTCTGGCTCTTCTTCGATTTCTTCACCATTCATTTCACGAACACGTTCGTCTTCAATTTCTGGTAATGTTTCCTCAATTGACTTTTTGACCATTTCTTTAAATGCAGTGGACATTTTTTTGACAATTTTTGCGAACATGGCCATTGATTGACTAACTGGCAAGTTCAATTCTTTGGAAACAACTTCAATATCTTTATGTTGTAAACCAATAGATAATAAAATGGCGCTTTGAACACTTGAAAGACTTAAGAAAGAATCCAATTTACCAGTGAAATATAAACTTGAAATTTTTGGGAGTAAATCCATAACAACATGATAGTCTAATAAATTGTTGGCATAAGATTGTAAACGTTTCAAATCAAACGGAGTGAAATAAACATCAAGTTCATCTTTAGTTAAACTTGAAACTTTAATATCATCACCAATGGCAAGTTTAATATTTTCAATAATATTTAAAGCTTGGATAGCGGTAAAAGATTGGAAATTGTAAGATAAAAGAGCAAGAAATCTTTGGTGGAAATCATTAGCAAACTCTTTTAACCATTTATCGTTTCTTTCATTGAGAACTTTAATCATGACACAAGTATGTTCCCCAGTAATGTCATTAGTAGTTTGACGAAGATAAACTGGAACATAACCAGCGCGTTTCCAAAATTTTTGAAGTGGTTGAGTTAAACCATAAGAAACACCCAAGTAGTGAAGATAATACGGTGGATGTTGATGTAATTTAAGTAAGAGTGGTGGTAACGCTTTGGATTCACGAAGTTTGATTTGTTCAGTTAACAAATTCATTTTTTTAAGTTCTTTGTCATTAACTCTTTTAATAGAAAAATCTTTTGGTTTATTATCTTCAGAAATATCAGTGAACTTACCTTCATAATAATCTTTTAATAATTCAAGGGCTCTAGAACCATATCCCATTCCACTATAATCAGGATTGGTAGCAATTCTAACAACTCTACCACCAGATAAACCAGCGAACTCTTCATCTTGAAATTGTTGAGAAACAACCCAAGGAATTAAATCACCACCAGCTCTTTGACCACGTCCCAAAGCTTTACGGACACTTTCTCTTGAAATTTGACCTTCAAGCGCTAATTGAATAACACACAATGGATCAGGAATTCTATTATCTTTTGGATCAATTGGAGGCAATAAAACAAAAAGTTGTTGAGATGGGGCATCACTCATCAATTGTAAATCATTTGGTGAATTTTTATAATGACTAGCAACATAAAGGCCCATAATTTTTTGTAAAAATGCTTCAGAAACTGGATGATAAGAAAATAAAGTATCTCTATTAACATAATATAACTCACATTGAGATGGATGTGGAGTACCTTTAGTAGCAAAAGCATTTTTAGTAACAGAAACATCAAGACATAGGAATTTATTCAACCATTTTTCAACGGCATCTCCAGAAGCATATCTGATTGGTTCTGAAAGAGTGACTTCTTTAAGAGATCTACCTTGAAACGAACTATCAACAGATTTTTTATCACGAGAAATAATTTCGGTATCTTTGGCCACATTACCACCTCTACTATTAGTTTGCTCTCTTAATTTTTGAATAAGTTTGAGTGATAATGATCTACCAGTACCTTCATAACCATTGATAGTGGAAGCCATAAAGGTTAAATAAGGTCCTAATAATTTGTTAACAAATGGCAATGGAATAGCAGCAGCTTCATCAATAATCAATAACTCAGCCTGACCAAGAACTTGAGAATCGGTGGGTAAAATATATTGAATGGTTTGTCTATGAGCTCTTTTAATATCAACTCTAACAATAGCTTTATGGAAGTCTGGATTAGTAGATTGAATAATATCATAATCAACATGCTCAACGTAATTAAGAGCATCAAACCCTTTGAAAACAAATTCAAATAAAGTTTTCAAATTTTCTGGACTTGGTGAAGTAACAAAAATATTTGAATAACCATGAGAAACGGCAGCAGCAATAGCAATACCTAAAGCAGCAGATTTACCACGACCTCTTCCAGCAGTCAAGGCAACAGTATCTTTAAGAGATTTTTCAGAAATTGAATCAATAAATGTCAAAATTGCTTGTGCTTGATTGACAGTTTTTGATAATGCGACTAAAGAACCTGCTGGTTGAACATCTTCCAAACTTTTCTTTAAATCAATCAATTCTTGTTGTTCCTTGGAAAGCTCTTCATCTTCGTCTTTTGGAGCTAAAGCTTTGACATTTTTCCCACCAGAGATTGGTAACACATTTAAAGAATCATCAACAACTAAACAATTTTCACAAGAAGCTAAAGATAATAAAAATCTTTCATTGAATCTAGCCACAACATCATCATGAGCCTCTGTTCTATAACGAGAGTGAATATCCATATTCATGGTATATAATTGTTTTAAAGAATTCATAGATTTAAGTAAAATAACCACAATACCACCTCCTTCAACGGTCTCAATCGTTCTAGCTAATAAGTTAGGAGTCAATGCTTCGAAATCTTGAAGAATACACATTCCATAGGTATTACCCAAAACTTTTTCAGTTTCTTTGTAGTAAACATATCTAATATTTTGATTTGTAACGAAGGCTTCAAATGGATCTTTATCATTGACTTCTCTGATACCCTTTTTCACCTCTTGCTTGATTTTCTTTTCTCTTTTCTTTCTATGAGAAGTGAAACCCAACAAATCTTTCTTATAAGCCCAAAGAACAGATTTATTCATTCTTAAATCTGCAGACATCATTAAATAATGCAAATTTGGAAGTTGATTACGGGCTTTATCACCCACAATGACAAAGAAACTTCTCTGTTTTTCTTGAGCCCCATTACGGATTAACGTAGGGATTCTAGAATCAATGGCTTTCTTCCCCATTTTTATCTGTAAATGGTTGATTTAATGAATTTTCCTACAAAGTGAAAAATTATTATTATGTTCTAAAAATTTTTTTTGTATGCAAATCCTGCGATGACCGTTACCCGGGGTTCCGCCATTTTGGTATTCTGCATAGTCTCCCAACATGATTCAATTTTCCCAAATTTTGCTTTTGTGGCACAAACTTCTTTGCTGGTTTATCCTCTCTTAGGCAGGGCGTCAAACATCGCCATTGAACGGACTTCAAGGAGATTTCCGTCTTATTGCCGCCAAAAACTTCAAAACCAAAAGAAGCAAGTGGTTAATATTTATGAATCAATTGTGGTATATTAATGGTCTACAGTTCGCCAATAATCTATTTAAATTGAAGAGATGCCCGAGAGCCTACAACAAGCTGGTATTAAACCCGGTCCCAGTCTAAACAGTCCAAATATCCATCAAGTTCAACATCCTTTTGTAGGGCAGCCATTTGTTGGCTATAGTTTCACCAAAGATTTACCAATATCCGAGACATTACCATCAAGCGGTTATAATGTTCGGAGCTTAAAAACACCAGCTCTACGTCGTGAACGTCGGCATGAAAAGGGGAAGGTAGCGCCTAGATCAGGTTCTCAGTTCAAAGTTGGTCCCCCATTTTGTGCCGCTTTCAGTTGGAATAATGTTTTCACCACCAATGGAACAAGTTTGAATCCTAAAATTGAAGCACGTATTGATAGAGGGTTTGAATATGATGAGGATGAGTGGATTGGCTACAAAAGAAACTATTTTACTTTAGCTGCCTCATTTCAATTTGAAGGATTATCATTGAAAGAGTTTTTGTCAGAAACGTTTACTGTAGTTGATTCAGTCACAAATAGAGAATATGCTGTTCAATTTTTTACATTGGAGCTTAAATCTAGCTGTGTTGAGGATGGCTCAGCGGTCTGTTTGGTTCAACATACTGCAAAAAGAGATCGAGGTCCTCAAAATCCACCACCAGCCATCCCTGTAATCCCCGGTGATCTGCCAGGCCATGAAATTATTAAAGAAGCTGCTAATGTTAGGAATGGTGATAAAATTGCAAAGTTAAATAAAGTTTTCTATTTTGAAAGAGAAAGCTTTGGGTTTTTCAGAGATGATGATATGGCAGCATTGGTAGATTATCCTCAGGGGAAAATTAACAGAGTAGTTCGATATGAAAGAGTTCAATTCTCATCTTCTGTTAACAGAAAAGCCACAGCTACCAATAAACACTTCAAGCTAACAGTTTTTTTGAAAGCAGTTACTATGGAAGGCAATATCGTGGTTATTGCTCAGACAGAAACACCACCATTGATTATTAGAGGTAGGTCACCATCAAACTATAAAGAAGAGTTGCCTATTTCTGGAAGTGAACTGAAAATACCCTCTAAAGAGACTTTTACCGGAAAAGCTCAAAGGAAATCGAAACGTCCAGCGAAAAGTACTAGTAATAAAATTACAAAGAAGATCAAAGAAGAACAAAACGAAAATCTAAGCAAAGTTCAAAATTTGGGTAAAGAATTGATGGAAGTGCTAGCAAACAACGAGAGAAAGACTAACAATAAAAAAAGATCGAAAGGTGAAAAGAAAGAAAAATCAAAAAACTCTGTTAAGAAACATAAAGTTGAAGAAAGTAAGAACACTAATGTTAAGGTTGAAACTTCAACTATTGATATAATTGATAAGTCACGTTCATTGAAGAAATATGCAACTTCGGAGGAAAATGATAATTCAAATAAATCAGACCATGATAACTCAAACAAATCAACATTATTTAGTTTTGATATTCTTGGGGAAAGTAGTTATATTTTTAGTGCAGCTAAAAAACTTAAATCAAAAGGCAAAATTGAAATCAAAGAAGAATTTATTGAAATGAGCAATGAGCTTAAGAGTGATGAAGGGAAATTAGGGGCAGAAGAAACTGACTTAGAAATAAATGAATTAGAATCCAAAGATACTTCTGCAATTTTACAAAATGATTGTTCATTTATAAGAAACGAAGTGAAGAATGAAATATATAAGATTTTAGAAACCAAAAATAAAATGAGTATCCGTGAAATAATGAATCCTGCTGATTATTCTTCGAAAGTTAATGAAATTGGTGAAAAAGATTATTTGGAAGGAGCTCAAGAATGTTATTCCACTCTGAGCCCACCTCCAAGAGACACTGCTAGTTTCCATTCCAGTGATTTTATTGATTATGAGAATATTGAAAGTTTTTAGAGATCTGAAGATGATCAGTTTACAAATTTACAGATTATAGAATGTAATAATATTAATGTACAATTAAACAATTTTGCACAGTGTAAGAAAAAAAGCTTTTCAAAAATAAAAAATAAAAAATAAAAAATTTGACATTTGCAACGAGGGCTTATCTTGAGTGTCAGAATAGATTGGATCGATATTTAAAAGGTTCAGTGAAGTATATTAAGGACAAGGGGACATAATGACAACTAATACTGGGATAGAGGATGAACAGGAGAAAAAGATTATGGTTGTTGGAATCAGTGGTCCCTCTAGCAGTGGCAAAACAGTGAGTAAATTTTGATGAACACTGTTCTTTTCATTGAAAAACTGATAAATTCTAACTTCTTAACTCTAGACATTATCACAATTAGTTCGAAGACTATTGCCTAACTCTATTTTAATTCATGAAGATGATTACTATAAACCCGATAAGGAAATTCCTGTTGATCCCAAAACTGGAGAAGAAAATTGGGATTGTCCTGAAGCTCTTAATTGTGGCACCCTTACTGAAGATATTTTAAAACTTAAATCCCATCAAGCTTCTGATATTCAAATCCATTCAATTCAACCAAAATACAATAATGCTCTTAAGCCGGAAGTGGAATCAAGAATTGCAACCAAGATTCAAAGTCGGATGAAAGAACTTTCCCAGTATAAAATTGTAATTCTTGATGGTTTCTTACTTTATTATCCTTATTCTCCAATTTCCAAAGTTCTTGATAAGAAATTATTTTTGAGAGCGGAATTTGAATTATTGAAAAAACGTCGTGAATCAAGAGAAGGATATCAAACCAAAGATTCTTTTTGGGTTGATCCTCCAGGCTATTTTGAAACCCTTGTTTGGCCAAACTTTGTTAATAATCATAAACATTTGTTCAAAGAAGGGAATGTGGAAAATGGAGAATTGGTGAATAGTGAAGAAACTAAAGGAATTGAATTATTTACAGTTGGAGACAATACGGGGATTGACGAAATCACAGAATGGTCTATTGAGACGATTTTGAAAGAATTATAGAAGGAATCAGTTTTTAAATATTTATTTTTGTAGGTTCGATCATAGATGTCAAACTGTAAGCAGCGGAAGTTTTTTTACTGGAGTGAGTCACGCGTTAAGTCACGCTTCACTTCAGCGGCACTTACGTAATACAGGGTCTCTGTGATTTCTCAATCGGGAGTTCTTTCATACGACCAGACTGGGCTCAATTAACTCCGTGCCAGCACTGGCTTCTCAGCCACTCAAACCAGCCTTGTAGCACCAGAAGCCCCATTTACCCGGCAGCCCTGAAACTGAACTAGAACCCTTCTGTTGTAGGTGTTTGAACTCAGTAGGGCTTCTTGGCCTCACTACCTCCCAGCTGGGTCCCTTAGCTAATAGTAGGGGGTCACCCTCCCAGGCAGGCAACCAGTCCTGATCGGCCTCTGCGATTGTATTGTGTACAGATTCAAATTCCTTCCTTTCAAATTGCCAGTTAACAAAAAGGCCGTTGTTTCTTTTACCCTTCTTTCTTCTTTCTCCATCCTTCTGCTCATTAACATGAGATTGCCTGCCATCGTCTACTTGCCGTTCCAGCACATTGGGAGGTTGTTCTATGCCGGAAGAGGATCTATTTCCTCTTCAAAAGCCTCTGGTAACACTATTTCATCTTTACTAGTTTTAATTTTGGCTTCTCTTTTCATTTCTGTGGTTTATTTATTAAACTCCACGGTGGGCTTCGATTTCAGTAAATATCAAGAGGTTGGAGTCAATTTCAGAAACTACTTTAAAGTTGACCGTTTCTTTAAAACACCTGTATTTAATTCTCATCAATTGATTTCATCTTTAGAAACTAAACCAACTTTACTTGACCCAAGAATCACTATCAATTATTATTTGGAAAATTTAAAAGACTTTTATTCAAGTCCGGAACATATCAATAAACGTTTGACAATGAATTTTGATTGGGCAGATTGGGTTGATTTATCTCAAGCTGATTTATTTATTCAATCTTATCCAAATTTATTAAATCTTATTGAAGAAGATCAGTTAAAAGTTATATTAGATAAAATGTGCAATGATGAAATGCAAAATCAAAGAGATCAATGGATTGATGAAAATTTATATGACAAACATTTGTATTTCGATGAACAACTCAAAGGAATTGGAATTTGTTCAGCAATTTGGAAAAAATTTTATTTTCAAAATCCTGAAAAAGTTTTATTTGAAACTGATAAGAACTTTTTTGAAATTGATGTTAAAAGTAGAAAATCAGATTTGCCAAAAAACCTACAAACTTTGAAAAAAAATCAAGTTAAAAGAGAAGATAATTCTAAAATTGTTGAAGAATTATTGAAAAATTATAAAAAAAATGGTGGTGAATTAAAAGATTTACATCTAAAATCTGATGTTTCATTACCAAAAGAATCATTCATGTGGGATCCTGATCAAGATTTACAAGATTTAAACAATAAAAAAGAATTAAATGAAACTGAAAAAAAATATAAAAGTTTCTTACAATATGCTAAAGATCATGCAGTTCAAAATGCATTTTATTTTACCTTTCCTGGTTTAAAAGTTGATAGAAATGCAGAATTACATCATTATAATTTCCCATTTATTAGACATATCATCAGTCATGAAGAAAGAATTGCGGTTATTCATCATTTGGTTCGTTCTTGGTTTAAATTATGTGAAAACTATGGAATTGTTACCTGGATCAATTATGGGAATTTGATTGGTTGGTGGTTTAACGCTCAGAATTTACCTTGGGATAATGATGTTGATGTTCAAGTTTCAATTCAAGATTTGAATAGAATTGGTAGAGAATTAAATAATACTATTATTGTGGAAAATCCAAAAAATGGTAATGGGTTATTTTGGTTACAAACCGATCATGTTTATTCTCAACAAGGTTCAGGTAATAATTTTATTGATGCTAGATTTATTGATGCCAGAACTGGAATTTATATTGATATTTCTGCTCTTTGGTATACTGGAGACAAACATCCCGTACCAAATTATTTAGGGGTTACAAAAAAACAAGTCAAAGAAAACCCTGATAAATATTTACCTGTTCATTGTAAACATTTACAATTTTTCACTCCAGAAGATTTATTTCCATTAAGAAGAACCATTTATGAAGGGGCACAAACTTATATTCCAAGAAAAGTGGAAAGAATCTTGAAAAGATTTTATGGAGATAGACCATTCAATGAATTCAAGTGTTTTGATCACAATTATCAAGTGGATATTGGTCTTTGGGTTCCCGATGAAATTTGTAAAGATCCGCCAACAGATCTTACTAGTCGTTTTAATGATAGAGGAGATATAACTTTAGCTGGTGCTTGTGGTAATAGTGACCTTCAAGATCAATACAATAATGCTAAAGATGCCATTAAACTACATTGGAAAGAATTCAGTGATTATTATAAAGAAGGAAACGATCCTGATCCATTAACAGGAGAAGATTTACCAATTTTTAGACCTGATCCATTTGAAGCTTTTGTCAAATATGAAGAACAACATGGTACTAGAAATTACGGAATGTGAACAGTTAACACTTTGTTAGTATACTAACCTTGGTTTTTTAAAATAAGTCATTTTTTTTTTTTCGTTTTACAATTTATTTTATTTTGTGTTTTACTTATCAACAATCTTTTTTTTTATTTGTACATTATTTCTTTCGTAAAATAAAATGCATTATTCTTTACGGTAATATGTAAATGAGTTTTTTTATTTTGACAAACAATCTACAATATTTCGTCAATAAAATATCATTTCATTAAAATCTATAATACATTTCAACAATCCCAACTTAAGCAGCAACAATTGGAGTTTCTGACTTAACGATTTCCCCGTTACTGTCACCATTAGCACCAACTGGTTCTTCCTTTACTGGTTCATTTGTAGCACTAAAATCTGATGTTATATCTCCATACCATGAGATAACATCACATTTAAACCCGGTAAAAGACTTGATTTCTCTAAACTTCTTAATCCATTTACGTGGTTTTTTATCACTTTTATCCAATGGCCAATTTCCACCTCTTCCTCCACCGCCACTTGGTTTCCCATCCTCATTATCAGGAGCTGGCGTGTTATTTGAAGTATTATTAGCGGTTTTCTTCAATGGCCCACCTCTCCAAACTGCCTTTGCTGTACCAGTCTTGGAGTTCAAAGCAGGAACTGCCAGATCATCGGCAGTTTCCGGACCAATCATTGGACTAGAATTCACACTGGGATTCGTTGATATTGATTGTAATTGTGAGACCAAAGTTTGGTATTTTGCGAGATATTCTGGGTGTTTGAATTTCAACTTGATCACTTTGGAGGGCTTAGGAGCCCTTTTCTTTTGAGGAACTCCTCTTTTTGGAGCCATTTCGATTTAGTTGTTGAAAATTATGGAAATTTGTTAAGTTTTGAGATTTTTGCGTGTTTCTATAATTTGGGAAAAGTGGTTGGTAAAATTAAGAAATTGTTCAGAATATTCCTACAAAATTGGTTTTAAATAAAGTTTTTCCACTGACTCAGTTTTGGTTCTCAAATTATAAAGACAACTTACTTTAAGATTAACCATTTTATAAGTTTCATAAACAATCTTTTTTGTAGTACTGAATCATGATGCCCATGAGCCATGATGGGCATAAAATTTTTTTTTTTTTTCAATTTTAGTGAATAACTGAAAAATTTCACAATAGTAGCAGTTTAATAGGAATGGGTGATTCCAATATTAGGACGATTGCAACGACGGCATTGGTCACTGCCTCGTTGACAACTTTGTGTTTTCAGTTATACCATCACTACAAAGCTAAGAACAATCATGAAGCACAAATCCAGAAAAAACTCAATACCCAAAAATATGATGAAGAGTTGATTCAAGAACAACTTGCTCGGAACTATGTGTTTTTAGGCGATGAAGGAATGAAGAAAGTTCGCGGGCTACACGTTACAATTGTGGGAGCAGGGGGAGTAGGATCCTGGGTTGCTACGATGTTAATTCGTAGTGGAGTGGAACATGTAACGATTATAGATTTCGATCAAGTCACATTATCTTCGTTGAATCGTCATTCCGTAGCTAATCTTTCGGATGTGGGGATCTCAAAAGTGGATACTTTGAAGAAACATTTATCGAAAATTGCTCCCTGGTGTGAAATTAATGCGATTAATTCGTTATGGACAATTGAAAAAGCCGAAGAATTGACTCCATATAAAGAATTTAACAAAGAGAATTACTATATTATTGATTGTATTGATAATATTGATACTAAAGTGGATTTGTTAACATATTGTTATGAACATGACTTGAAAATAATTGCTAGTGGGGGAGCAGCTTGTAAAAGCGATCCTACCAGAATCAATATTGGGGATATCAGTATCACCGAAGAAGACCCCATGATCAAGTCCGTTAGAAGAAGATTGAAGAAGAAAGGAATCAATAATGGGATCACGGTGGTGTTCTCAGCAGAAAAACCTGACCCTAGAAAGGCTAATCTTTTACCATTACCAGATGAAGAATTCGCTAAAGGGAAAGTTGACCAATTAAGCAGTTTACAAAATTTCAGAGTGAGAATCTTACCGGTGTTAGGTCCAATGCCAGGAATGTTTGGTTTGGTTATTGTTAGTCATTTGATAACTTTAGTGGCTGGATACCCTATTGAAGTGGTTGAAGGGAAAAACAGAATGAAATTACATGATGGAGTGTTTAATAGTCTTACCAAGCAGCAACCAAAATTAGGATTATCCCAAGTGGTTCCTCTTTCAGTTTCCGACGTGGGGTATATTCTCGAAGAAGTGTTCAAAGGGAAATCCCCAATTTCTGGGTACTCGACCAGATTAACATTATCAAAATGGGATCCTTCAAAGGAATTATCAACTCAAAACGCAGTGATAATGACAAAAGAAGAACAAAGAATCCATGAAGATCGAATTCTTTTGGGTGGGGAAAAATTCGAAGACGTTTATAGTAAAGAGGTTTTAGAAAGGATTGAGAAAAAGTTCGCTGAGGAAAGGTGGTATTCTCAGTTCAGATAATGTTGTAATATAAAGTTAATAGACAGGTTTGTAAGCATCTCTAAGTCCAGTAATACAGATTTTTTCATTTAACCATGATCCTTTAATACTTAAGTACTGATTCAGTATTGCTTTTTGCTAATTTAAGTAACTCTTACAAATTTTACTGATGTTTAACACTACATGTTTTTATAAATAATAATGAACTAATATTACAACTAGATAATAATCAATTTTTATATAATACAACTAAATTCTTTGTTTCTTTTTACCATGATAGAACCCACTTTCATCTTTATTCAACTTTCTTTTTTCTCTAGTTCTAGCGTGTTTTTTCAATGATCTTTTGGCGCTAATTTCCGGATTAGTGATTTTCAATTGAGTTCTTTTAACTCTTCTCTCATTTCTTCTTTCTGCCACTAAGACTCTGACTCTTGCAAACATCTTTTGGTAATCGGTGGTTCCTAGTTTGGTTTCAATGTACTGTAAGCATTCTGTAGTGAACTCCACGAGCTCCAGTTGGTCAGAGTTTTCAACTTGTTCGTCTTCTGTGTAGTTGTAAAGAGCTAGTAAGATTGGTTCGGTGATGGATTCCTTGATTAACTCATCCCTAGGTAAGATTTGCACAATCATTGCAATTAGTTTTATTGAGTATTTCTTGGATTTGATAAAATTATAACTATTATAATCATTCTTGATGATCGAAGTTGACTTATGGATTAACCATTCAGTTGCCAAATCATATTTACTTTCCTTAACTTCATCATCATCTTTGGACTTGAAGATATACTTTGTACTGCTCTTCTCCCAATTTTGCACAATATGGAGAATATTCTTGATTGCTTGGTTCCCCAAATCATCAGAAATCTTCGGAGCAGCAAGTTGTCTAATTGACTTTTGACAAATTAATTGAATATCCAAAGGTGTGAAAAATTTGACTAATGCAAGCTTCGATAATAAGACCCCAATCAATCTGGCACTGACCAATCTGACCCAGGAATGGGGGTATAGTAAGATTTTAATGATGATTTTCCAGTATTTTTCAAATTTTTTGTCGGCGATAATCTCATCTTTTTTAATTGAAGCAAACTTATTGAAGGTTATTAATGCAGCGTAAATTAGTTCCCATTTATCTTCATCATCATCATCATAATCATCAGAGGAGATAATCTCATAAAACTTATCCAAAAACAAATTGTTCAAGTTAACATTACCTTCCTTGAATGGAATAGCAGCTAGGTAAATTTTATAAATTTGTAATCCACATCTCAATAACAAATCATTTTCTGATTGATTAATCCAAGAAACCAAATACTGTTCAATTGATTCCAGATTATTTTTACCCAACTTTGTCATCAACTTTGTCAAGATTTCCACCGATAATTCACGACATTTTATTGAATCATCGCTGATTGTAACTTTACTCAACCCAACAAAAAACGATAATGAAATCTTTTTCAATAATTCAATATTGGCCTTAAATACAATGGCTTTGATTAGTTCTAATACGGAGATTCTACCACTTTCTGCTGGGTAGTTTAAATTCCCTAACAACATTTTGAATTCTTTTTCTAATTTTCCTTTGCCCTGATCATACTCCATTAAGAATTGGAAATAAGTGGTTCTGGCCATATTTCTATTCTCATTACTGTGATTTGTAACCATGATTTTTGAGACTTTATCCATAACATCATAAATCTCCGCAACCATAATGTGTTGAGATAAGACTGCCTTCAAGAAATTAAATGCCAAACCTTGTTTATTAGGATCTTCCAAATCTGGGGCCAACCTAATTAAGATATAAATAATTGCTGAATCTTTCAAATCAATATCATCATTTTTGTGTCTAATAACTGAGGCTAAGTATCTTAAACATGACTGTGATAAGTCAGTGTTGGTGGTTGGATTATTTTTGAATAATTGTAACACTCTTCTAGTACAAATCGTTAATCTTTTACTAGCATCTTGATCTAATGGTAATAAAATCACAATTGATAAAGTCTTCAAAGTTGAAATCAATAACGCTTCATTATCAGCTTTCAAACTTTGTTCTAATAGTGGGATAAATCCAGCCAAGTTGTTGAAAGTGATTAAATTTTCATTATGTGATAAAATCGATCTTAATAAATCAATTGAAAATTTTCTCAAAATATCAGAATACTGAGAGAACTCAAGCTGGCTTTTCAATGGTTTGGCATTCAAGGTGATCAAGAAATGTTCTTCTTTTTCAGAAACTTTTTTTCTTCTTAAGAATTTGGCAGTCTCTAATAATTTATCAGAATCATTGAATATTTCATAACACATGGTCAAACCAGCAGTGGTATTAGCTTCAGGGCTATGGTTTAACCCAAGCGTAAATCTTCTTAATAACTCTTCTAATCTTCTTTGAGTCTTCAAACTAATGGTTTCACCAATTAATAACTTGATAGGTTTCAATAAAATATTGAACTCTTCCAAAGAGATAAAATTGGCCAAAATTTCCGCGGTGTCGTTACTTTTATTATGTTTGATTTCCTTGGTTTTGCCTGAATACCCTTCTGCTTCTTTTTCTTGAGCAGCCGCTCCAAATAAATCATCCATGATGATATCCATGATCATTGATGCACTGTCGTTTAGATCTCCTTGACTGATTTTTCCTTCCAAATTGACCAATAAATAATGGACAGTGAAACTAAGAATATGGATCTGCGGACCTCTTCTTAATGCCCCTTTCAATTCTCTAATCACAAAAGAAAAATAATTGGTTCCTAAAATTGAAACAATTTTTCCAAGAGATTTTCTCACACTATCACGAAGTTCTTCTGATCTACTTCTCAAAATTTGTGCCACTTTAGTCAACACTCCTGGTAATTCTGTATCTTTCTTTTCAGTAGATAAACATAAAATCAACGAAACCATAGATTCAGAAATTGCCACTCTGGTAATTGAGGTTTCTTCATCTCTAACAACTAAAATATGTGTTAATTGAGAAAGTAGTTTATCAGTAATAAAACTATCAATTTCTTGTTGACTCTTAGTTAATCCTTTGATAACTGCTTTATCATGATCAACTTCTTCATTGTTATCAACTTCCATTAAATCTCTGTTCTTGATAGAAATTTCCAAGGCATTACTGGCCACCACCACTAAGGAAACCGTTTCTTTGAAATGATCTTCTTTATTCTTGAGCATGGAAACAAATCTTGATAATAACGCCTTGAATTGGTTCCAATTGACATACCGGATCAAAATTCCAATGGTCTCAACTGAATCATTACTCAAGTTTCTCAAGTTGTCATTACTGTTTTCAGTATTTTGGAAATAAACGAACCTTTCAATGATCGGAATCAAGTAATGAGAAATATTCCCCGGTTCGATTAAATGAGCAAAATTCTTCAATCTGCGAACCGCTCTTTGACGTCTATGGATTTGAATATGACCAACATTGAGGAAAAAATTAGCTTCTTCGTCATCATTGAAAAGCAAAACTTTCATATCTTTGAACTCATTGAAAAATTTATCAAATTCTACCATATGGGCTAGTAGCCCAATATACTCTTTTTGAATTCTATCATCAGGTTTACGAATCCCGGCTCTGATATTTGGTAATAAGTAGGTTTTGATCAATTCAATGAATGGTTGGGCATCAGTTTCATTTTCTTGTAAGTTTAATGAATCAATAAAGCGACATAATGTAAAACGAGCATTTGATCTAATCGTCGATTCTTCACTATTGACCTTGAACAATGAATCAAAAACAAATGGAATCCACATGATATAATCAAAATTTTTGAATTCTGATTCATTGATGATGGCATAAGCAGAAACTCTTTTTTCATAATCTAATTCTTGCATTCTTTTGTTATCATAAGAATTCAAATCACTTAAGAGTTGTGAAACTTTTTGTAGATTAGTCAATTTTGTACCAATACTGGTAAAGACATTAGCTAAAGCAATTCTAGTTGCAAAATCTGGATAAACTTTAAGGGATCTTGAACAAACTTCATAAACTTTTTTGATATCACTATAATTTTTGATATCAAGCATTAAAATTAATTTACTGATTGCCATTAAGATATCAATTTTTGTTGGACCGGTTAAACTATGGAAATTTTCTGAATTCGATCTATCAATTGCGTTGACTAAAGTATCCACCAATACCAAAGAAACATCTTGACTATCACTGATAATTTCATCATCAATAAATAACAATACCAAACTAACCACTTTGGATATAACATCTTTGCCAACTTCTGGTCTACTCAAAATATTAGGCAAAGTTTTCAAACAACTTTCAATGACTTTATTTTGCACTTGTCTCCAAACTTTGAAATGTTTTTCAGTATTAGTAATAATGATTTGTTTGATAAATTCAAGAATATCTGAAAGAACAATCCCTTTGATACGCCCATTTTCAAACAATTCTAACATAGCAACCACTGGTTTTTGATTTTGTAATAATAAGAAATCATAGTATTCTGGAGAAGTTGCCCAAGCACAAATGATCTTCATTAATGATGATGGGGATTGTAAGTTTTCTGAGGCAAAATTTTCAAGACGGGGAGAAATTATAAGATTGTAAATTTCTAATTTATAATCATTCCAATTGATTGAATAATCCACTTTGATTGTCTCTTCGCTGTTATTATCCCCTCCCGATGATTTTAACAAGGTGAAATACCTGCCCAAATTTCTAAGACCTAATTGACGAACTGATTTACATTGCTTGATAACAATTTTATCATCATTAACTTTCCCATCCAAAACGAATTGTGAGACTCCAGTGACAAAAATCAATGGCTTTAAAGCAGATTCAAGAGCTTTTGGAAATCTTGATTTTAATTCTTTTGTGATATCACCAAGGAAATTCATGAATCCGCTAAACTTTCTCATAGTTCTTTCATTAATACTAATATTTCTGAATGCGCTATCAGCAGTTTTATCATTTAAGAAGTTTTCAAAAGCTGATTTATAATTAATACTAACATATCCAAGTTCAATAAATTTAATGATATTTTCTTCACTGAGAGAAGGTAAAAGTTTCATAACCGCATTTTTACCACCTTGTTTAGATCCACTAGTTTTTTTAACTTTTGATTTCCCATAAAGAATTCGTAAAATAATATTAATCACTTCTTTCAAATCTTCTGCTCTATTATCATTGAAAAAGGTGATTATTTCATCTTTGAAAGTAGTATCATCAATGATATTGTTCAAATTATCATTATACTGCTTAATTCCCGCAATTTTATAAGCTTGAACGACTTTAAGGGCGGCTTTTTGAGTGGTTTGACTTTTAGCACAAAGTAAGTTTTTTGCATGGATTAGAATTTCTGATGATTTGTGAATGTTCTTGATGTTTTTAAATTTACCAAATAGTTCAATTAACAAATTCTTATCCTTCATGGTCCAATCAGAGTACTTATCATTATTAATAACTTCTTCTTCTTCATTTTCTTCTCCAGCATGAATTTCCGTTACTTCAACGTCTTCTGATAAAATAACTGGAGATAAATAACGAGCTCTTTTTTCTCCTAATGATGGAACTTTTAATAATACTTGAAGTGCTTGATAACGAATAAAACTAGAGGTATCAATGTTGGTAAGACCTTTCTTAGCATAATCTAATAAATAATCATCAAGGTTGAAATAGTTTGAAAAAGTTGCATCAAATCTAACAAACGAATCTCCGAGTCTTCTATCCAAAACATTCCAATCAACTCCCTCATTAAAATCTGGGAAATTGCTATTGCTCAATTGAATACTATTGCTTTGACCATAACTTTTAAATAGAAAAAAATGAATACAATCCCAAGCCGAGTCTTCAGCAGAATTTATAAATTCGGGAATGACTTCCAAAATCACATCCCAAAGTGGTTTGAATTTTGTGGATAAAATTCCAAAAACCCATTTTATGGCAATCTCTTTATCAACAATTGAAGCATCTTTGAAAACTGTTGAGAGTTGACGAATTTTTAAAGTTAAATCACGGCCATTTTGAAAATCTAATTCAATGTTTTCAATTGCTTGTACTCTATTCAATAAATCACTAGAGTCCAAACCACTTTTAGCTCTGATTATACTGATACAACTTAACGCTGATGCTCGAAGTTCATGAGCAGAAATTAATAAACTATTAGAAATTGAATTGATAAGTATTTCGGGATTTTCTTTTAGTAATTCTAAAGATTTTGGGTTTGAGGAATTAATAGTCAATAGGAAATCATAAAATCCATCCATGAAAGTATTACTTTTAATGAACTTATTATCATCCATGAATTTCTTAACCTCCTCATTATTAACTTTCGTTTCGTTGAATTTTTCCATTGATAGAATCAAAATTGATTCACAATCATCATCAATTAAATTTTGAGTTGCCAAAGTTTTCAAAATCTTACCACAAAGTTCAATACTAAAAGTTGTTGGATTGTTTAAAATTTTTTTGTATAAACTAACCAAAATATCATAATTTTCAAATCCTTTACTGTATTGTAATACCAATAATCTCCAATAAATTTCCAAAACTTGATCATCATTAACATCATTAACTTCTAAACCTTTGATTAATTCTTTATAAAAATCAGCAGTGATGGTTACTTGTAATTTATTCCCAGTATTAGTACTACCTCTATTTAAAATCAAATCATCAACTCTTGTAAGAAAACAACTAATTTGTTTCGCATTTAAAGACCAATTCTTAATGATGAAATCTCCAATGATTTTGGAACCAAAAATAAGAGTTTTTTCTTTTGTAATTTTGAAAGCTGATTCAATAAAACTTAAAAACCAGTTACCGTTATCAAGGTTGATCATTGAATTAAAGATAAATTTATGAGATTTGGTTAAGAACTCCATTGGACCGTTTCTTAAAATGATTGTAAAATAAAAACTAATAACTTCAAAGACTCTTGGTGAACAATTTTTATCGAAATTATCCACTGATTCAATCAATTGACTTGTAATTGCTTGAAATAAATTCCATGATGGATTTTTCTTACCTGATTCGGCAAACACCAAAGTTGATAGAATTTTGAAAGCATTAATGTATTGTTCTTCTTCAGTGATTTCACTTGAAAAAACACCATCTAAATAATTAATGGTTGTTTCAAAAATCGGTCCAACATTTTCAATTGTCCCATGACGCATTAAGGTTAGTACCACATCACAATAAAGATTAGTCATCACAGAATCAAGAGAATTTTTTATCAATAGGTTAAGAATATTATTGAATGGTTTTGAATGGAAACTATTGGATACATTTTTGATTGATTCAGTGAATAAAATCGTCAAAGAATTTTCAAAAGCAACACGTTCATTTTCATTAGCTAATTCATCTTTAGATTGAATTTTTGATTTGGCAAATTCCACCACACTGGAAACGGCCAGTTCATTAGATTTTTTGAATAAAAATGATATGGCTTCACTAGCAAATCTTAAGATATATTGTCTTTTTGTTAATTTTAAACAAGGGAAAAAAATATTCAAAGTCAATAATAAACCTTTTTCTTTGGATAATTCTTTGCTCAAATATTTGAAAATGAAAGTGATGGCCGTGAAATTCCATTGAATAACATGATCATTAGACATTAATTGATTTGTTTGAGTTGAATTATCTCCAATTGAGGAAACCTCAAGGGCGAGGTTTGTAAGAGATTTCATAATTTCTTCATAATATTCCATGGTATAATCTGTTCCTAAATCATGAATGAAATTCGTTAATAAATCAAGTAATGGTTCAAGAGAAAGATTATCATGAAGATTGATATATTTTAGAAGAATATCAAGGATTTTTCTTCGATGATAAATAATCTGGGCCAAACTATTAGTTAATGTATATGAATCTCGACAATATTGGGTGAAATTCTTGGTGATATTAAGTTCTTTCCAGTGATTCAAACATTCAATATAATGACAAGAGTCATCGTCAATTTCATGATTAAGTCTGGTATTGGAAATTGATCTTGTATTACTGGAAACTGACAAAGATTCCAATCTTTCTTTGAAAGATTGATAAGCGAACTTTCTATGCGACTTAGTAGTCTTCTTAGTGTTCCTTGATATCATAATTCTCCCAATGATCTTCAAATCTTCCAAACTTTCTCAGTGTTTAAGTTGTTTGTGTTTGTTTAAATTTTTTTATAAAAAAAATTTTTTAGCTCTTCGCTCACATGTGAAGTGCAGAATATCGCATAAACAACACCCGGACACCAAAATAAATAAACTGGTGTAAGGATGTAGTGAGTTTCAACAAAATAAAACTTGATTATTACACAACAAGTGGTTATTAACTTGTGATTAAACAATGTCAGAAGTTCGTGGATCGACAGATTCAATCATTATATCTCATAAGAAAAATGACCCAGCAGATTCAACAGAAACTGGTTCAACAACTTCAGGAACCAGAGAAGAAAGAAGAAAAGCATTGAAAGAATATTATAAATTACAAAAATTACAAGCAGAAAAGAATAGAAAACAATCTGTTGATAAAGATAATGGGGTACTAAATACTGAAACGGATTCTGAAAGTGTAATAAATATTGAAAATGAAGAAGATTTTGATAGAATGTTACAAGATTCATCACTTAGAGATCTTATTATTCTAGAGAATAAAATTCATTATAAAATCAATAGTAATAAATCATTAATTAAAAATATCATTTATAATAACTATTTTGAACTTATTAAGATTAATAGTTATTTGAGTGATATGGTTATTACTGATGAATCGAATATCAACGGTGAAGAATTTGAAAATGAAGAAGAAGAAGAAGATGATGATGATACTGATTTGGTGATAAATGATTCATCATCACTTGGAAGTGAAAGTCAAGATAAAGGGATTAAAAAATTGGCCTTTTTAA
>JBAKFZ010000065.1:0-58830 GCA_037355385.1 Saccharomycopsis sp. FM-2023a
CTAAACTTTTCCAAATAACTTATATTTTTTCAAAAATGGCCGACTGTTCCTGTTCATCTTCTACCGCTTGTACCTGTGAATCTAGCTCTTGTGAATGCTCTAGTTGTGGTAAATAATCAACTACCAACTGTGAAGATTTTTTATATCATTAGCTGGTATTTTGAAAACTGACTTAAATATCATCAGTTGTGTTTGTGTTTTTTATTGAAAGTTAATAGTATTGTTTCATAATAAATGATATTTTACTTGTTTAATTTCTGTACTTGTTTCTGTACTTATCACTGTACTTATTACCGAGAACATTAGGCTATCAAGTTGAGTCTTTACTTTGTATAGTTTAAACGTTTGGATAAACTTGAACAGAATGAATATATTGAATTATAGTCATATTAACACTCAATGATTTTCTTATCTATTATTTATTTTTCCTTATCTCATCTCACTCATCTTATGATTTAATTCCATATTTGATAACATGATCCTAGTCGAACTAAAAACATGATTATAATCAAAACGAAAAATTATTCTGTAAAAAATAATCTAGTAAACTTGCTAATTATATTGTTGGATATTCTAAAAATCTATGACTTCTTTGATTAATTTCAACAAAATTTGGATCATCTGAATCCAACAACCCAATTCTAATCAACCAGTCCAAAATAACTAACCCACAATTAGGTTTAAAATTCTTTGAAATTAGATTTTCTTTGATTTCATAAATTTTCATTAATTTAAATCCTTTAACTTCATTATCATTAATTTTTGGTTTTATATTTTCCAAAAATAAATCATAAATAAATTGACATTCTGGCTGAATCAAATGATCTTCATCTAATTCAACTGTATAGATCCCATCCATGGGAAACTTCTTAGCATAATAATAAGTTATAACTCCTGTGGATTTTAAATTTTTTTCAATTTCTTTAATCGTTAAACCTGCTTCTTCTTCACTTTCTTTAAACACTGTTTCTTTAACACTATACGGAAATGAAATCCCACCAGCAATGGTATTATCCAACATATTTGGGAATGTTGGCTTAGTAGATGATCTTTTGGCCACCCAATACGAATATTCATTATTAGTAATTGTATAGCCATTAATGTGTATTCCATACATTTGAATTCCCAATAATGGAGCCATTGATCTTTCAATCTTGAAATACGGGATGTGGTTGGGATAATAACAAACGTATTCTTCATCTCTCCAACCTCTTAATTCATTAAATTGATCATATTTTTTCAAATGTTGAGAGATTTTTCGTAGTTCAAAATTTCTTTTTTCAAAAGTGTTTAATCCCTTTAAGAATTGTATTGTTTTCGATTGTTTGTTTGTAATAAAACATTTTTTAGTAATTTCAAGATTAGTAGAGTTGTTTAATTTGTCAATGACAAATGGTATAATTCTTCCAATTAATTCACCGTCATGGGTTAAAAATTTATAAGTTGTATTGAGAAAATTTTGAAATTGTATACCATCTTTGGGATATGGAATAACGTCACAAGCGTTAACTATTTCAATTGATGAATTTCCAGGAAACATCTTTGGATTTGAATATCAACAATAATCATGTTAAAATGATGACAAAAATTGAAATTTTTTGACATTTTCTTATCACGTGCGTACAATCAATAAATTCATTAAATTTTAACTTATATAAATGATTAATGGTTATATAACTTATGATTGTTGAAAAATCTCATTGAATCAATTTTAATGATTTCATTAATTCACAAATTCTAAACTTATAAGTTATAAACATTTTTTGTGAAATTTTGTACAGGCAATTCGATTGCTTATTAATAAGAATAATTACCACATCCGAAATCAACAATAGAACCAAGAAAGATATCATCGCAATATATTTAGCAACTAACCCTGACGTTATACAAATTTAATTTTAATCTAATTGTTGGCTGATTATTAATTTATTTAAATTCGGAATTATGAAAAATAATCTTTCTTCTTTCTTTTCTTCATCAAACTAAAAACAAGATGCCTCAAGTAGATAAAATCATTCTTCATTGGTGAGTATCACAATTCTAATTACATCGACCCCATTCTAACCAATAAGGCTCAACAATTCAAGAGCTCAAAGAATCGTTTGGCTTTTAGAAGAGTTAAATCTTAAATATGATATTAAAATTTATAAAAGAATTAATGGTAGAGCCCCAGAAACTGCTAAAAAAATCCATCCATTAGGTAAATTCCCAATTATCGAAATTGTTAAACCGAATGGAAAAATCATAAAATTAGCAGAAACTGGCCATTTAATCAGCTATTTACTTAAATTTTATGATACCGATAATAAATTATCCGGTAAAAATGATGATGAAAAAGAACAAGTTGATTATTTCTTACATTTCTCGGAAGGTACTTTACAAAATTTGTATGTTTACTTATTTATAACTTATTCAATTAGACAAAAGTTACCATATGGAATTAGTTATTTGATTAGTAAAGTTTTGTCATTGCCAGGAATTTATTATTATAAACCCGAAATTCATTTAAATTTAAGTTTTTTACAGGACACTTTGAAGAAAAATTCCTCAAAGTATTTTGTTGGTGATTCATTAACTGCGGCTGATATTATACTTAGTTTCCCAGTTTATGATAATACTTTTGCCAAACCCAAAGTTTCTGCTGAATTGTTTCAAGAAAATGATTTATTAGAAAAATACTCAGTGTTGAAAAATTGGGGTGATAATATTTCTAAATTACCCAATTATGTCAAAGCTGAACAAATCACTGAAAAGGCCATGAAAGAATTTGATGAAGCTCAAAAAGATTAGTTTAAGAGTTTATGATTTTATATTTTACCAAATAAACATTATTTAAGCTTTAAAATTATAAAAAACGCTCATGAGCTCGTTTTGATTTTAAACCTTTTTGCATAGCACAGGTGAAATTTTGTAAATAAATAATAAATTAATACTTTAACATGACTATATTAAACCTTTGATTGTGATGACATTTTATAATAACATTTATAATTTTCAATATCAACTCAAAAAATTGAGAAAATTTTTTAAAAGTGAAAAGTTGAAAAATGAAAAGTTAAAAGGCAAGCAATTATCAAAGGCTATAATATAATGAATGACCTTCAGGTTTCTTTTGTTGCTTTTATCATTCAATATAAATGACCAAGCAATCCATTTTTTACGAATTATATTGATATTGGCAAAAAAAATGTCAGTTAATCAAGATAATATTATTGTTCATTGGTAAGTTGAATTCTAATTTTTCAATTAAACTTTACTGACAAAATAGGCTTGATGAATCAAGATCACAAAGAATTGTTTGGTTGCTTGAAGAATTAAATCTTGAATATAACCTTAAGATTTATAAAAGAAATAACAGTAGATCGCCAGAGATTGCTACAACAATCTATCCATTAGGTAAATTCCCAATTGTTGAAATTATCAAGCATAATGGAGAGATTATAAAACTAGTAGAAACTGGCCATATAATGAATTATTTACTTAAAGCTTATGATACTAGTAATAAAATATCAGGTAAAAATGATTATGAAAAAGAACAAGTTGATTATTTCTTACATTATGCCGAAGGTACTTTACATAATTTATTGGTTTACCTACGAGTAACTCAAACAACAAAAAAGAATTTACCAATTGGAATCAAACAAATATTTGATAAAGTAATTTCAATTCCTACAGATCAATATTACAAACCAGAGATCCTCAAAAACTTGAATTTTTTAAATGAGATTTTGAACAATCATGAATTCTTTGTTGGTAATTCATTAACTGCGGCGGATATAATCCTTAGTTTTTCAATTTATGAAAAGATTTACAAAGATCATAATAATTGTGAAATTTTGTTTGATGAAAAATCATTTGGAGATAACTTTGAGAATTTAGAAAAATGGAGTAAAGTAATAACTAATGTACCAAGTTTTATAATCGCTGAACATAAAACTAGTGAAGCTTTGAATAATTTGAATATTCGAATTTAATCGTTTAAATCATATTAATTAGCTATATCATTGTATAGTCGATATTTTATAAATAGTAAATAAAACAGTTTCTCAGTATTTCATTCATGTGATTTGAACAAATTAGTATTCATTATATGGGAGATTCGGTCAAATTTAGTGTTCCCGAGAGTTTGACATATGAAGAAATTTAGAAAAAAGTATTTTAATCCAATTAATTTCCTGTCGTGTTTTTTTTCTTATAAATTTGACTTTCATTATTCATCAAATTGAGTATCCCCAATCGTTTATTATTTAATTGATAATTATCAGATGGTTAAGTGTTAAATTCATACGCTAAATCGATAATTTATCTGACTTTCTCCAATGAGATAATAATTTGGCTTAGTTGAACGATTCAGCCGTGCAAGTTTAGAATTGGTTACTTGATTGCTAAAAGAATATTTTGATTACAATATATCAGAATGTTAAAAGAATAATTGATCATAATGTCTTGTCTTGTTTGAAAGTACGGTGGCAATGAATATTAATGGTGTTAGGATGTCCATGGTGTTCGTATGTGTCATGGTGTTTGGTTGTGTCTGTGCTAATGTCTGGATGTTTTCCCTGTTACTATAAATTAAATTCCGGAGAACGGCTCCGTGAATTGAAATTTAGTAAATATTAATAAACTCAAACAAGCGACAAGCAACAAACAGAAATCATCACAAACTATTTGATATTGAATACCTAAAGTAGTTACTTCTTTTTCTTCATTTTTCAAAGACCAATTGCTTCTTATTATCTTCATCTCATCCCATTACTTCAGTCCCTTTGTATAAATTGTTGGTCACATTCTAGAAATATCACATCACCTTGTTTAAAAACCATTCAATATTTATTTTCTCTATATTTCTCTTTCCCAGTACTCATCTTCAATCATCCATCTCCACCCCACAACCTATTATTTCTTTTTATTCTGTTTATTAAACGTTACCAGTTCCTAACTCCCTTTATTTATCGTTCTCCTCATTTCAAAGCTTTAAATTACATGACTACAACTTTTTGTTATGAGCATCAATAACCACAATAATTCCTCTTCGTCCAATTTAAGAGGTCTTAATAATAATAGCAAACGAAAAAGAGTCCTCAGAGCTTGTGATGAATGTATGTATTAATTGATTTTCTCCATTGACTTGGACCCTCCCTTGTCTCCTTACAATTCAGTTGCTGATCAAATTTATTATTAATTACTATTTAATTATCCAACACTTACAAACTGATTGATAGATCTGATTATATTTTTTCAGTTTTAATTCACTCGTTTACAAATTCAACAAGAAAAAAAAATAAAAATAAAAAATTGACAGCTGAACAATGACGGGAGTCCGCGTTGGTTAGTAGGCACATACGAGCCACAGTCACAGCACTAACAATTTATTCTAGGTAGAAGAAAGAAGGTGAAATGTGATGGACAAAGTCCTTGTGTTCATTGCAAAGTTTACAGTTATCGTTGTACTTATAATCAGCCCGCTAACAAAAAAGCTAAAAATTTTCAAGCAGTTTTACAAAATAAATTAAATAGTTTTGAGTTATTTTTAACGGCAGTATTTCCCGAGATTGATCTTGATAAAATTTCTAACTTACAAGAAACTGATCAAGAGCAATTAAAATCTATACTTGAAACCAGTTTAGCTAAAAATAATAAAAGTGATAGTTCAATAATTATTTTGAACAAATTTGTGGAGAACTTTAATTCAAACTCTTTTACCGATTCAAATAATGATTCATCACCCCCAGTTATTGATTCAAATGTTAAATTTGAAACTAACGAAAGATTCTCAAATACAATATCCGATGATGGGTTTAATAGAAAATCAACTTCAAAAGTTGTTAAAATTAGTTTACCGCCTCTTGAAGAAGCTTTAGAGTTAGTTCATTGTGCCTGTAATAGTGCGTTATTATTTAAATTTTATAATCGTTTAAATTTAATAAAAATTGTGGAAAAATTTTATGATACTGGAATTTCTTTGGAAACTTTATCTGATGATAATAATCATAATAAAAAACTAGCATTTATTTATAGTTTTTTGGCGGTTGGTGCTTTATTAAAAAACAATCCAAAATCTTATGATTATTATAATGCAGCTCATTCATTAATTAGAAAAAAATTAGTGGAAACCACTGACATTCTAAATATTCAAACATTATTCTGTTTGATTATTTTTTTACAATGTACTGCAAATTTGTCAACTTGTTATTCATTTGTGGGAATTGCTTTAAGATCAGCTTTTAGAATTGGTTTACATCGGAAAATTGAAAGTGATAATGCAATTGCTCAAGAAAATCGAAAAAGATTATTTTGGTCAATTTATAAAATTGATGTTTATATGAATACCGTTCTTGGTTTGCCACAAATTTCTGATGATCAGATTGATCAAGATTTACCACTTGATATTGAAGATGAATATATTACAGAAACTGCTTATTTAACCCCAAAAAATAAAAATAAGCAATTAACAACAATTGCAATTTCAAATGATCATACAAAGTTAATTATGATTTTGAATCATATTGTTAAAAATGTTTATCCAATTAATACTGATAGTTATTATAAAGAAAATGTTAAAGATGGTAGTAATTTTCGAGATCACTCATTTCACTCAAAAACAAATTTTATTTATGTCTTAATTGGTAAAGTTAAATTAATGGAAGAAGAACTTGAGAAATGGTTAAATGATTTACCAATTGAATTAAACCCTGATAATACCAATATTCCGGTTAAGTTTTATAAACAAAATAGATTATTAAAATTAGCTTATTTACATGTTCAATTGGCTTTATATCGACCATTTATTCATTTGATTTCTCACAAATTTATTCAAATTCCAAATATTAATCAAGATTCTTTGAAGTATGGTATGAATTGTATTAATGTGGCAATTAGAATTGTTGAATTAGCAACAGAAATGCATGAACATGAATTATTAAATGGTGCATATTGGTTTAGTATTTATCCAATATTTTACTCAGTTGCTTGTTTAGTTTACTATATTCATGAAAATAGTAACACTGAACTAAATGTTAATGTTTCACAAATCACTAAGTATGCAGAAAAGGGTAAAGATGTTTTGGTTGATTTGAAACAAACTTCAATGGCCGCTGCTAGAACTTATCAAACTTTGAATGTAATGTTTGAACAATTAAATCGTCGTACCAAAAAATTTCATACAAATCATCAAAAATATTTTGAAGATCATCAAAAAGAAAATAATAACTCTACAACTCAAATTAATAATGATCTGATAATTACAAATCCACAACCATCATTTCAACTTGATTTTAATTCTGCCACTGGGAATCTTCAAAATAGTAATAATAATAATAATCAGATTCCGAAGTTCAATATCAATTTAAATACTCCTGATATGGGATTTTTCAATTCAAATGATTCAATTGATCAAAGATATTTTGGAGGAATGGTTGATAAGTTAGATATGAACTTATTTGGGAGATTTTTACCACCATATATGTTGGAAAGTAAAAGTAACAATAACAATTTTTCTCAGCAAATGTCGAAAAGTGATCTGAATTTAAATCGTCGTTTTGATGATAATAGTGGTAGTAATAGTATTACAACTCCATTAGGATCTAATTACTCAACGGCTCAGATGAGTTTAAGTAACTCATTAGCTTTGAATAGTAATAATAACAATAGTAATAATAACAGTAAAAATAATAGCAATAATAATGTGGTTAAAAATAACATTAACTCAATGAAAGAACTTGGTCAAGATTTATTTGATGATAATGGGGTGGTTTTTTTCAATAATAATGATAATCATCCAAGTGTGGAATTTTCTGGAACTCCAACACCAACAAACATTGATCCGACCAATATGGGTATTAGTAGTAATAACATGTTTGAACTGATTGGCAGCAATAATCCAACGGCAATTCAAGCAATTTGGGAAAACAATAATAACAACAACAATAGATCTCCGGAAAATAAAGGAGAGATCAAATAAGTTGAAAGTATTAGCTGTATATAATTTCATAGAATAAAATGTATTTTAGTTTTTTAATAATAATTAAAAATTGAACTGTAAATCCAAAATTTCGGTAAGTACCTGAGCCATAATTACGGGACTTTTAACAATCTCAACAAAATTTTTCTCCACTTTTGCACAGATTGCAAAAATCTTATCTCTTATAACTCTTATATTAATAAAAACACTTTAATACAAACTAACTGTAAATTCCTGACAAAAAAGTGATGGATTATAGGAATTACCAACAATTTCCGTACATTGAAACTTCCAAGCCAAAAAAATCTCGCTTATAAAAATTGTTGGGTAAAATTTCAAACTCTTCTTTCCTTTCCTTTCTTTCTTTCTTTTTCTTTGCAAACAAGTCAATATGGGTTTAGTTAACGTTCCTATTGGTACTGCTGCTAATCCAGGAGAAACTGCTCCTAGAATCAATGGTTTATTAAAAGCAAAGGGGATCGATGCCCCCATTAGCAAGCCAATTGGATCCAAAGCCAGCACTTTGTATGAATTTGTGATTGAAAGTTTGGACAGAAACCCCAGTGCTAAAATCATGGGGAGTCGTGAGTTGATTGATATTCATGAAGAGAAAAAAATGGTTAATAAGATGATTGATGGTAACTTAACAGAAGTTGAAAAAACCTGGTTTTATTATGAGTTAAGTGATTATAAATATATTAACAAAATTCAATTAAAGGACTTAATTCATAATTATGGTAAAGGTTTGGTTAAAGTTGGTTTGGTTCCTAATAATCAAGATAAACTTCATATTTTTGCTTCAACTTCTGCTAAATGGATGCAAACTTTTATATCCTGTACTACTCAATCAATTCCTGTGGTTACTGCTTATGACACTTTGGGTGAAGCTGGCTTGACATTTTCATTATTACAAACTGAAACTAACGTGGTTTTCACTGATAACAATTTATTAAGTAAATTAATCAATTCCTTGAAAAAAGCAAAAGATATTAGATTTATTATCCATTCAGAAAAAATCGATGAAAATGATAAAAGACAAGATGGGAAGTTATTTAAAGAGGCCAATGATGCCAAATTGGAGATTTTAAAGATCCGTCCAGATATTAAATTTTACTCCATGGATGAAGTCATTGAGTTAGGTAAAAACGATTCTTCCATTGAAACCCATCCTCCAAAAGCAGAAGATGTTGCTTGTGTGATGTATACTTCTGGCTCAACTGGTGATCCAAAGGGTGTGGTTTTGACTCATGGAAACATTTTAGCAGGAATTGGAGGAGTTGGAGCAATTGTTAATAGAAGTTTTGTTAATGAAAAAGATCGAGTCATTTGTTTCTTACCCTTGGCTCATATTTTTGAATTAACTTTTGAATTATTAGTATTTTGGTGGGGTGGTATAATTGGTTATGCTGGAGTGAAGACTTTGACAGATTTATCAATGAGAAATAGTATTGGAGATATGAAAAGTTTTAAACCAACCATTATGGTTGGAGTGGCAGCAGTTTGGGAAACTATTAAAAAGGGAATTTTGAAAAATATCAGTACTTTGCCAGGTCATATTCAAAAAATCTTTTGGATTGGTTATAAATCAAAGTTAACCATGAAACATTATCATATTCCTGGAACTTCAATTTTCGATAAATTGTTATTTGCTAAAGTTAAACAAGCCACTGGTGGTTGTATAAGATTACTTTTGAATGGGGGATCACCAATTTCTCAAGATACTCAAGAATTTATTTCCAACTTAATTGCTCCAATGTTGATTGGTTATGGATTAACCGAGACCGTTGCCAATACTACTGTGGTTAGTCCGGCAAGGTTCGAATATGGAGTTGCTGGTTGTCTTACTGGTTCAATTAAAGTGAAGTTAGTTGATGTTGAAGACTTGGGTTATTTGGCCAAAAATGATCAAGGAGAAATCTGGATTTCTGGATACCCTGTTATGAAAGAATATTTTAATAATAAAGAACAAACTGAAAAAGCCATGACTAATGATGGCTGGTTCAAAACCGGTGATATTGGAGAGTGGACATCAACCGGTCAATTAAAAGTCATTGATCGTAAGAAAAATTTGGTTAAGACTTTAAATGGTGAATATATTGCTCTCGAAAAAATCGAAAGTATTTATAGATCAAATACTTTAGTTTCCAATATCTGTTGCTATGCCGATCAAACCAAGATTAAGCCAATTGCTATTGTTTTCCCCAATGTGGAAAATTTGGCAAAAGTTGCTTTTGAACAAGGCTTGGTGAATTCAATTGAAGAATTCGAATTAAGCAAACTGATCCACGATGAAAAAATTCAAAAACTAATCACTGATTCATTGATCACCCAAGCCAAAAAGGATGGATTAAATGGGATTGAATTGATTTTGGGAACCGTTTTGGTGGATGAAGAATGGACCCCACAAAATGGGTTCGTCACTAGTGCACAAAAATTACAGAGAAAAAAAATTTTAAATAGTGTTCAAAAGGAAGTTGATGAACTCTACAAGAAGAATGCTTAGTATTTTATAAAATTGTGTATTTTTCCGCATCAACCAAACAGTTTTCTTTTATACAAGCAAATATAAAATTCTCATCAACTAGTCTTGATATTTTACCGTTCTCTAACCTTTTTGCATTTTCTGATCTTATTTTTTTAATTAAAGCTTTTCGCGATTTCGAGTATTCTTCATAAACGATTTTTGTAAATAAATCATTATAATCTTTTTTTGTCATGAAATTAGGGAGGACAATTATGGTTGATTCATTGATTGAATTAACGATTTCTCCATCATTGAAAACAATGTTTTTTTGTAAAAGTTCATAATCAGTTTGCTCAAAATTTAAGTTTGATAGTAACAATTGATAAGATAGCTCAAAATTATTTGTCAAAATACTTAACTCTTCTAATTGATGTTTCGGAATGATTTTATCAAAATTGATAAAAAAAACCTTAACATTTTGGAAAACTCTCATCAAGTTAATTCTTTTTGCCTGTTCCTTGAACCAAATACTGATTTCTTTATCATTAACAAACTTGAATTTTTTTTCAAAGCTCAAAAAATCTTCAAGACTCAAATCATTCTCAAAACTATCCCCAAACTTATCAACCCTTTTATTAATTTGCTTCAACAACTTTTCAGAAACTTTATAGCAGTATTTTGGCTCTAATAATAAAATTCTTTTGGATTTGATACAATCGAATATCCATCTTGGCTTGATAATGTCAAAGCCTTCTTTATAACTTTCCGTTACCACAACCGTTGATTTTTCTCCAATCACTATGAATAACTCATCTAGTTTTTCATCAAATGATAATTTATTGGTATTGGAAATTTCTCCACCATGTTTTTTGATGATTTCTTGAATTTCTTTGATACTAACTCTCGAATTTCTTTTAGTTGGTTTGAAATCAGTCAATACAAGGAATTTGATTCCATCAAACAAGTTAAATACTATTTCAATTGATCTTAAATGATTATCATTATCAATTCTTAATTTTTTTCTATTATTATCAATTATTTGAGTTCTTTTTCTTTCAAGCGTGTGTTTTTTCTTTAAATCTTTATCATTCACACCCTTAATCTTTTCATCTTTCCATTTCATAAACTCTTCCAAACTCATTGTACTATCCCAATCTTTATCTTGTCTAACCGACTTCATATATCCTGACAAAATCGTTGATCCAACCCGATAATGTTTACCGTAAATTCCATATTCGATATCTCTTGCTTTAACCTGGATAACCACTGAGTCTTGCGGATTTATCCAAAAAATTGGCTTTTTGGCATTAATCGTATTGGGGCCATCAAATTCCATAACTTCATAAGCTGGAGGAGTTTCTTCGAATCTGTGCCATTTATTTGAAGTTAAACTTTCAATTAACTCATAATCTTCTTGAGAAATCCCATTAGCAATAGTGCAAAATGACCAAAATTTATTGATTTGACCATTTCCTGTAGCTTTACCGACTCTTAATCCACAAATATACGAAGTCTTAACACTAGGAATCTTACCAATGATCAATAAATCCATATCTGCTCCAAATTCTTGTAAATATTCTGGTTTGACTTTAATCCAACTTTCATGACGAGAATCTACCCAATACTTTCGATTTTTATCTTTTAAGACCACTCCCTCACTATTTGACTCAACCGCTCCTTTCAAGGCTTCTTGAATATCATTGGGAGTATTACCTTCAAAAGCCTGAATCAATTCAATGTAACCAGGTTTTGGAATAATCAAAGATTTCAAAATTTGTTTTCTTTGCATCAATGGCATTTCACAAATTAATAAATCATTTAACAATAAAATATCAAAAACCACATATAATGGACGATACTTATTACTATTATGAATTTCTTCCACTGTCTTTGTTGGTTTAACCGTTCCAAATGGTAAAACAATTTTTCTTTCCAAATCATAAACTAAAACTTCTCCATCAAGGATCAATTTATTAATTTTTTCAAATCTTTTTGGGGATATCACTTGTTTGAAAAATGGAGCCAATGATCCGGAATCCATGGTCGATCCATAATCTTCTGTGTAGTCTGTTGCTCTTCTACTGAAAAATTTGAAATCAAATACGTTGTTTTTTTTTTTAATATGACATTGTAATCTTTCACCATCTAATTTTTCTTCAATAAAAAATCCTGAAAATTTGATGGTTTCTAAATCAATTTCTTGTTTTTTGGCCAAAGCTTTATCCATTACCAGTTTAGTATGAACTTGTTTAAATCGATCCACAACTTTTTCAAATGAAATTTTAGGATGTGATGCTAATTGTGGTGCAAAAGGAATCATGATTTTAACTGCTAAATCTTTGGAATTTAAAGTATCTGTAAGCTTTAATTCACAAATGGCTCTTAAACTATTAGTAACTGCAAAATATTCTGGAGCCTGAGGATGCCAGGCTCTTAATAAAGTATTTTCTGAATGTCCAATTACTCTTCCTTTTAATATTATCAAAATTATATATCTTAATTCATCGTTGTTCATATTAGAAAACATTTCATAAAGAATAGTTTGTTGTTCTGAACCAGTTTTTTTTGATGGAGAAGTTTGAATTGCTCGGTGGTCTAGTTGCAATAAAAATTGATCAATATCGTCTAATGAATATTTACCTCCTCCAACATTAAATTGTCTAACAGAAATGATTTGGGCCATTATCGTAGCTAGTTCCATTGTTTTACTAAATTTCAATTTCAGACCATTGAATAAATCACCATTTGATAATTGTTTAAATTCTTCAGACTCTTTCAGAAGTCCCGTCATTTTGGCAATCAAATTGGCTAACAATTTTTCTTTAATATGATAAGACCTTTCTCGATCTCGATCCGGTAATAAAATTCTTAATAGTTTGAAAAATTCATGAGGATTATCATCGTTATTAACTCGCCAATTATCAATAAACTCAGTAATCAAGATCCGCCGAATTTCTGTCAATGAAGCTCTCCCGAACTCGGAGTATTGTATTTTATTGGTTCTTTTCACTTCTGAAAGTCGTACAAGGAACTCCACGAGTTCATTAAACATCAATTTCATGATAGTTGGGCTGATGGTTATGAAGAGGTTTGATGGTTAATTGTAAAATCCATACTATTGGCACCTCATCGGTTTTTTTTTCTAAAAAAAATTTCAAATTTAACATTTAAATGTTATCAACGGATTGGTATAATAACAAGAATAGACGAAATGGGAAAGGGGAAAAATAAAGACAGAGAAGATAGAGGAGGCCCAGGATCAGGTACCAAACACGCAAAAAACAGTAATGGCCATAACTCAAGAAATAGTAAATCACATTATCATTCATCAAAACTAACATTGAATAATAATTTCCCAACTAAATTAGCAATGTGGGATTTTAATCATTGTGATCCCAAAAGATGTTCTGGTAAAAAATTGGAAAGACTTGGTCTTATACGAGATCTTCGAGTGGGACAAAAATTTCAAGGAATCATCGTTACTCCTAATGGGAAATCAGTGGTTTGTCCAGATGATCTTGAATTGGTTGAAACACAAGGTGTAGCGGTGGTAGAATGTTCATGGGCCAGATTAGATGAGATTCCGTTTGGTAAAATTGGTGGTAGGCATGAAAGATTACTACCATACTTGATTGCTGCGAATCCTGTTAATTATGGTAGACCGTGGAGACTTAATTGTGTTGAAGCAATTGCCGCTTGTTTGGCAATTGTTGGTAGAGAAGATTGGGCTTTAGAATTATTACAAAATTTTAGTTGGGGGCCAGTTTTCTTACAAATCAATGAAGAATTATTAGAAATTTATCAAAATTGTACCGATAGTAATAGTGTTAAAGAAGCAGAAGAAGCGTGGTTGAAAAAAATTGAAAAAGAACATGAAGAAAGAAAACATTTAAAAAGCACTGAAGATATTTTGAAGATGGGTAATATGAATAGAGGTTTACCTCCTTCTTATAGTGATGATGATGAAGAAGAGACAGATTTTCAAAATAAAGAAATTGAAAATGTTGAAGAAATAGATGTTCAAAATAGGGAAACTGAAAATGTTGATGTTGAAGATAAACAAGTTAAAATTGATAAAGTAGAACAAATAGTTGAGAATGCTGAAAAACTACGTATCAATTAATAAATAAGATAGAATTGACATTGTGTAATAATCTCTACTCAAGACTATATGTTATTGAAATGTTTAAAATCAGTTTTTTATTATTTGCTGTGTACTTTTTGAATGTTACTTATAAAACGAGTCATGGATTATCCTTCATCCAAAAGTTAGATACCAGAAACTTTTATAAATTTTTATTGAACTCTTTTTCAAATAAAGGGATTAAAAAATCATTATTTTTAACAGGTTTTTGACGATAAACTTAAAAAGTCATTGATTAGTACAACCAATCGAAATCACCAAGTCTTTATGGGAAAGTACAAAAGTATCAACTTTAATGGCGATATTAGCTAATGAAAGATTTTTGAATTCTCAATATTGATATGTAGTATTTAGACAATAGACTCGTTGTAATTTTCAAATTTTTATTGAAAAATTTTATTGTTTGGATTCTTTGAATAAAACTTCCCACTAGATTAATCACACTGATGAATTCAAATTGGAGACTTTTCTAGTAACATTTTACTCTTGAATATAATCATCTGGTGACAGACCACAGAAAGCTTTTATTTATAACACATGAACATTATTTGGTTGAGAGGTTTTGTATTTTATACAAATGATTATTTTCAAAGAAAGCGTAAAAGAATTTCTAGATAATTTAAAATTTTAATATGATTTTTTAATCACTGAAATTTTACCCCCAAGAGGTTTCTTCTTAAGTATGACAAAAAGGAAGATAAAAAATGGTATTTCTTCTTGAATTGTTTATGAAAGAACTTCTCTGAACCAAATGTTCAAACGTTTTTGCTGATGTATGAATCTAAAATCTTGCCACAACTCACGATAAGATATTCCATTGATTAATGTAAAAATTGTTCATTGGTGTGAACAAATTCTTGAAATATTTGTAATCTTTTGACAAAACCCTTGAAAACTTTTAATAAACTTTATTGCTTTTATTAGCTTCCCTTGCTACTAACTACTTCCCGCTTCTAAGCAAATATCTCAAAGATGTTGATAATTTATAAAAAAGTTTATGGGTTTACTGTTTTTGACTTGCATAATGTTAGGAAACTTTCAAAAACATATTTAATCTTCATGAATACGAACTATACAATGAGAGCAACTAAAAAAGGCTGAATGATTTATGAAAAAGAATGTCAATGAATATGTTATTATTAATGGAGTATAAAAATCATTATTATTGGAAATATCCATTGATAGTGCGGATTAGATATTGAGATTAATGCTCATGTCCAAAAGTACATGTTTTGCCCTCAGTATCATTTTCGAAACATATAGAATTAGAGTACACATAAACTCACTGATAAGTTAGATACTCGAAGAAATTGATTAAAATCGTTCATAAAATCAGTAAAATTATCAATCCGCAAGCCGTTTACATTTTCCTAAACGGAATGCAGAAAATCATATTACCTGATCCTAATTATTTGATTCTCCGAGGATGATGTGGTGGCTCAATGGTAGAGCTTTCGACTCCAGTTCTTCGTGTCATCGAAGGGTTGCAGGTTCAATTCCTGTCCATGTCAATTCCCATTTTTTTTGCAATTCTTTTCAAAATAATGATTTTAAAATTAAGTCAAAGATTTCAAGTTATGTAATTCTTTGAATTAGATAATTACAAACTGCAGTTGGTATATTATATTTTGCGGCATACATGGTTATACACGGAAGTTGTAAAATTTGTTGTACAGCATAAATTATAAAAATTTAATCAAACTACAACAATACTTTTAAATATCATAAATTGAAGATAAAGGATAAGCTACTAATACTGATTCATTTCAAAATTAAAAATTTGTAAATTTGTAAATGTTTAAAATTTTTGGAGATTACCATAACCTTTGATTTGTTCAGCATATTTCCAACTCATATCTTCCACTTTCAAATTCTTTTCAAATTTCAAACCATCATCTTTATCAAGAGTAATCAAACTATATCTATTCATTGATCTAGCATCTCTGTAAAATAAAACTTTCATTGATTCAATAATAGCATCTCTTGCTTGTTCTTTAGTAACATTGACAACATCTTCTTCTCTATCAACCACTTTTCTTAAAATTGGAATGGCCAAATGAGCACCAAACCCAGTGGCAAGAGTTGGAGATTGAAATTGAATTCCTAATAAATCATTATGAGCTAAAAACGGGTTATTATTACTATCAATACCAGCAACTATCACAGCATTCCATAATGGATCCATTTTAGATCTTCTTTGATATAATAATTTATTAACAAATTCATGAATATGATTCGCTTTAAACGGAGAGTTCTCATCATCATAATCATTCTCAATTTCTAAATTTTCTAAAGTTCTTTCAATTTGTTGTAAATCTGAGATATCTCCACTAATTCCCACCACAGTATCTTTACCAACAGGAATCAATCTTTCAATATTACTAAATCTTGCTAATGATCCATAAGAACCTAAGTTATCAGCAGCAATAATAATTCCATTATTATATTTAATAGCAACTACTGAAGTACCGGTAACAATTGGTTGTTGAGTATGCATTGATGGGAATTCTGAAACTTTGGCATTGGAAATCTTGAAATCATAATCTCCATAAACGTTATTATCAGGTCTACCCCATTTAAAAGGATCGTGATCCATGATTGATTGATTTATATATTTGTATTGGATTAACAAAGAATTAAATGATCTGAAAAAATATTGTTCAAATCTTGATAAGTGAGAAGCAGTGAAACAGTAAACAATTGATCAAATAAAGACGATTGAATAATAATTATTTCGAATACCTATCAACAATCAATGTATCTAATTTCAATAATTTTGTGGTGATTATTTTGAAGTGGCAAAAAAAACCAGAATTTCAAAAATATTGGGGCTGGCACGTGATTTCAGAATTGTTATTAAAACTGACATTTACATAAAATTAATCAATTAACTTAACGATTTTGTTTAAAAAAATTATCAAGAGTCAAGTTCCTGCACACTAGTTTAAGTTCAGATTTTTGTTGTTAAAAAGCAGTCTCTATTATGAACAAAATTAATGAAAATCAGGCAAATGTGCACTTTTAAAGATAGTATAAGCCGCAAAAAATTAGTTACTTTAACTAGTAAAACACTGTGACATATTATAATGGACTAATATTAGTTTTAATATTAAATTAAGTTATAAAAGTCAGTGAAATAATTTTTATTTACTTCAATATTTCAAATAATAAATTTTGCTCGACTTCTTTTTAAGCAGTTTGTATCTCCTTACATTCAATTTCAGTTTCTCCGAAACTTATTTGATATATTGTCAATGTTATTATAGATATGAATCAAAACTGAAAATCTCAATAAAGTGGAATGTTTCAAACCAATTATTTATCGAGATGTTTAAATAATATAATTTTTTTTTAATGATCATAAAACTCCTCAAATCAATACTTCTGCCCCTCCATAATTGATATCTTCAATCTCAATCTCATCAAGTGGTCTGTATCTAAATCTACCAGGTAAATCTGATCTTAATTCAATATTAGCCCTACTTGGAAGAGTTTTTGAAATGGTGGATGGCATAAGACCTCCAGAGAAAAAATGTGGCCTGGGAGTTGGATCAATTTTCACTAAGTCTCGTTAGTATTAAGTTGTTAAAGATTAAATATATCTGAAAATATTGATTATTGAACATTTTGTTGATTATGGGGATATTTCAATTGCACTAATCATTTCAATAATAATGTTTAACTTATTTAATGAAAATAGTTTTTGATCAAGAATTCACAAGAATTCACAACTACTCACAGTAATATACTGATCATAGATAATCTTAATTACTTTAATTAGAAAAACTTACCTGGTATAAGTCTATTGGGAAATTTGATTAATGGGACATGCTTTGCTAACTGTTGAATTGAGCTTCTCATGATTGTTTATTGATGCGTGGGATATTATTAATGATAAGTAAACAGAATATGGTGTAATAGTATGATATAAAAGTACTTTAGATGGGAAATGGTGAAGAATTCAAGTTTAACAAATGAGTTTTGAGCTTGTTTTTAAAATTGTGAAGAATTCGGGGCCGTTGAAGGACTGCGATACTGGGGAAATGGAAGGGGGTACCACACCCGGCAAAGAATTTACAAATTAAACAACTCAATCAAATCCAACAGAATATTATATTAGAAGAAGTTAAAATAGTATAGCATAGTAAATGACTATCACGTAAAATGAATCAAAATCAAGGGGGTAATCAGGACCAAAACTTTTATCAACAACATGACAATAATCATCCAAGTAATTCTACTCATATTATTTTCTGCAATACTTTCAGCAATCATATCAATAAACTCCAAAAAAACTTTACAACGATCATTAATGACCCCAACTCTTTCATCAATTTCTAAATAGTCTCTAGCCGCAGTATATAACGGATTTAAACTTGGTTCAAATGACCAAAAAAACTCTGGAGTATCTAGAATATTTGAAGATAAATTAACATCAACTCGCAACTTAAATAGTTTGCCCGATTTTTTCAATAATTGTTCTCTAGTAATTCCAATTTGTCCAGTTAAGGCAAGGATTTTTGGTAATTTAGTAACAGAATACAAAACTTCGGAAATTCTAGTTTCAAATCGACACAATTTTGTAGATTGAGCTATTGCATGAGAAATTGTCATTTTAACTAAATGATCTTGAGATTTTAAAGTAATCATATCATTATAAATTCTGGGAACATTGGTGGTTTTATCATACTCAAAATGAAATTCTTCACTTTCAATAGGAACCCAATTAGTTGAGGCAGTAAGAGTTGAAGTATTATGGAAGACTAAAATATCAGAAAATGATAAATCTGCCAAAATATTTTCTTCTTGAAGTTTGGTAAAATTCCAAAAAACAATGACTCCATAATTGAATAGGAACACTTCTGCATGATCATTTTCATTCATCAAAGTAAAAGAAATTTCCGGTTCTTTATAATTAAAATATTGAGGTTCTGAAGGATCAAAATTATCCTCTTCATTATTTTTAAAATCACTAGCATAGTTATTATCTTCGTTATTGCCTCCATCAGTACTGGTAATGTTATTCTCAGAGTTTCCTTCAATTATTTCTTCATTTGCAAGGGCATCATCTTCATCATTAATTTCATTTTTTAAAAGCTCTTCATTTTCTTGACCTGAAAAATATTCAAAATGATAATCTTTTTGTTCAGTTTTATCTAAGAAATCATCAACTTTGGCTCTTCCAACTGAGTTTTTTGTATAATCATTAGAGCGAACTCTATAACCATCTTTTCCTGCCAATAAAGGTAATTGATATGGAACATATAGTACTTCATCATATAGTCTAGGAGAAACTTTATGATTCTTTTTCAAAAATTGTGAAGCTTTTGTTAAATCCAATGTATCAGAAATTAAATAAGCAGTAACTCTTGATAAAGTACCAGGGTTTTTAACAGTTTTTTTAATCTCTGCTTTTGCCTTTTTCAAGTTTTTTTGAGATTTATCATGAAGAGAAGAGCTTGGTCTATCATCTTCTCCATCATCATCTTCTTCTTCCTCTCGGTTATCAGGAATATAAACTAGTTTTTGAGAAGTTTTGGAAGTTCTTGGAGGCAACAGTTGAGTCATTTTAGGTTGATTAAGTTTTCTTTTTGGAGCTATATTAATTATTTCGGCATTTCTTCTAGCCACTGATCTTTTGAAGGACCTGCTATTAGTGTTATTAATATTGGCATTATTATTGTTACTCCTACTACTACTATTGTTATTGTTAATATTTGTTCCATAGGAAGAAGCTGGGGGTAGTAGATGAGTATTTCTTGGATTATTATAAGTATTAAACATTGGTAATCTTTCATTATCACGAAGTCCTCTTCTTCGCACCGCTGAAGGAATCTCGCTGGCATTTGACAAGACATTAGAGACAGAGATGTTACTGAATTTGGATTGTTCTGAAGATGATCTCAATCTGTATTGTCTAGTGTTGGAAATTCCATTACTGTTAGCATATGGGACAGAAGAGCGCAGATTAGGGGTGGGATAATGACGAGAATCAGTGACTAGAATGGAAGGGGAGCGTTTGGCTTTAGGGTTGCGGCGCTGACCGACAGACTCAGTGGATTCAGCCATAATTAAAGAGAAAATAAGTTCCTGAAAGACGAGTTGAATGACAAATTTGGGAAATTAAAGAAGAGACTTAAAAAAATTGATCACGTGTTAATGAATTTTGAAAGGCCATTTGGCACAAATGGAAGAATGAAACCTGAAGGGGGAGAAAGAGTTTCAAATACCAATAAACTGAATCGAATTAGTCACAATGTCAACCAGTGAAGGGAATGAAGAAGGCGCCAGTTACAAAGAACAGCTTCTTGATGCTTGTCGTCGAGGCAACGACAGCTTGGTGAAGGAGGTCTTAGAAGAAATCAATGATCCTGACAAGATTGCAGAGCTCATCAATACCAGCAAAGACCCCTTGGGAAACTCAGCTTTGCATCTTGCTACCCAGTACGGCCACTACAATGCCCTCGACTTAGTGCTTGCTGACGGGGTGGATGTGGACATAAAGAATAGAATTGATCAAGAGACCCCGTTACATTTGGCAGTGAAATACACACACCAGGACTTTGATTATGGGAAATTCTTGGTGGAAGAGTTCATTATTTGCGGAGCAGACCCTAGTATAAAAAACAAGTACGGTGAAAAACCAGCAGATCTAATTAGAGGTGAAGGTGAAGAACAAGAATCATTAAGAGATCAATTAGAAGAAGCTGAATATGCCATTAGACTCTCCAAAACCACCCCAAGCGATAATGTTGCCGAAGAAGTCACAGAGTCAATGGCCAAATTAGAAGTGGATGATGGTGAAGAAAGTGGATCTGAATCTCCTTCTGATGATGATGAAGAAAAACCTGCTCCAAGCTCGCTTCCACCCCCTCCTCCTCCAAAATAATCGCAATAGAACATCGTTATTCAAATAAAAATACATCGTTTAGGCATCCTGGTCTGGAAAAATAGTATATTATACAATCAAACATTTTAAAACTCGGGATCATTTTGTAAGAACTGCACTGCATCGGTCAATGGTTGAAGATTTCTTTGATAAATACTTCAAACAGTAAAACTTTTTAGTGCTTAACTTCGTTCTGGTTCAATTCACATGTTAATACCATTATGAACATTTATAATGAACCATTTACCAGGATTGGCCTCTGATCCTCGTTACTTGGGTTTTGGGTGGATCAAAAAAAAAACTCACACGAAAAAAATTAAACTTGAGGGCAAAACTGTCATAAAACCATTAGAAGTTCGACAACAACGAAAGATGGAAAGCGCAATATTGGATATTATCCAGAAATCTCAGCTTCCGAACAATGAGATCCGTCTAGAAGCTGAACAACTATTCTTCCAAGCCGTGGAAACTGATCCTTCTTCCGTGGCCAATGCTTTGATTTCTCTTAGTCTTAACACACAAATGGATATTATTACCAAACAATCCACTTTAATCTACTTGAAACGCGCTGCACTTACTCATTGGTCAATAGGGCATTCTAATTTTGTCGGTAATCCTATCAATCAAGAAACCAAGAAGGTTATTCGTTCAAATTTGTTAAGATTAGTTTGTCAAGAAACTAACACGAAATTAAAAAATATTGTTAGTAACTTAATAGTAACCATTGCAGTGGTTGATTATCCAGATGAATGGCCAGATCTATTATCCGCTTTATATTCATTTATTGATCAAGAAAATCCTAGTTCCACCGAAGTTTCCTTGTTGGGAGGTTTACAAGTGTTATATGATTTATTTGATGAACTAGTCACAGAAGAACAATTTTTTGAAGGAATGGTAGGAGTTCAAACCTTGGACTATTGTGTATCTCTTTTATCTGCTCCTTCCGTGTCTCACTCTAATGGCCCAACTGATAAAATTGTTCCTTTAGTGGTTAAAAATCATGTTGCAAGATTATTTGAAATTGCTCTTAAACAATTGCAAGGACCAGGGGTTTTCAATCATCCTCAAAGAAGTCAGTATGCCAATAACTTTTTACCAAAAGCTTTAGATTTAGTTTTCCAATTATTAAAAGATCAATACGTTTATACTGAAGAAATTTTGACTTCCAATGTTAATATTTTAAATATTGAAAATATTAAATTCGGTCATAAATTATATGAAATTTTAAGTTATATGGTTGACAATTATAACAAAAGATTATTCAATAGTGAGTCTAAATCGAAAATACAAGATTTCACTATCAATCATATTAATAACTTGAAAAAATTTTATTATAATCTCGAAATTGCTAATAATGCAGAAAAAATTCAGGGCAAATTTATTGTTTACGATAAATTAGATGATCAAAGTGATAAAGACCCCACAATGATTTTAAATGAATTAATCACTCAAATGGTTCAATTATTAGGAAGTTTATCCGATACTCTTCTTAGTAGTAATCCAAATTTATCATTATTATTATTAGAGAATCTTGTTATTCTCAATACTATCCCTACAGAAACTTATGAAATGTATGTTGATAATTTCAACTTATTTGTTACTGATGAAACAGAAATGTCAGGACAATTTACAGTAAGAAATTCTGTTAGTGATTATTTATCAGAAGTCCCTGCAAAAGATTCTATCATGTTTTTGGAATCTGCTTTAAGCTTGTTAAATAATATGGGAAACGATTGGAAAAATAAAGAAGCAATTTTAAGTATTCTTGAATCAATTTTTTTAAATGAGGATGATGAAGAAATTGCAATTTTACCATCTTCTACTACTTTTGAAGGCTTATTAAATAAACTTGTTAGTTTTATTGTTAATACCAAAGAAAATCCAATGGTAATTTGTCGAGGCATACTTGTTATTGCCAAATATTTACAAAAATTTGGAAACGATTCTAAAAATAATGAATTATTCTATAATACTTTAATCAATAATCTTGGAGTGGCCGTCAATATTAAAAATGATAGTATCATTCAATCAGAAGGGGTTATTGATGATGAAACTTTTGATAAAGAAAGCAATGATTGTATCAAAATGATTCAATCTGCCGCTTTGATTTCTTTAACTTATTTTAACAATTTTTTAAATTTCAATAATCTGAATTTTAATCATCAAATTCAAAAAGTTATTCATGAAATTATGCACTTTTTAGTTGATGAAGCCGAAGATGACACTCCAGCAGTTTTATTAGAAGCTTTGACCATTTCCATTAATATTGATTTGATTGCTAGTCAGAATGGTACTGATGATATGATGTTAATTTTTAAAATTGCCGGAGTGGACTTTTCTAATATTTTAAACGTTCAAACTGCAAAAGATTCTTTAGAAACTTTATTGACCAGTATTAATGAAAATGATTACTTAAAACAATGTGAATTTGGATTGCCTACATTGATTGAAATTTTACAAGAAAATGATATCAAAGAAGATACTGAAGACTTTCCCAAATTAAATATGGCTTTAGAATTATTAGCAATTTTTATTCAGTTTTGTCCAAATCAAGAAAATTTACCAAAATCATTATTTGATTTTGTTTACGCTCCATTAACATCGGTATTGATCAATGCAACCGACGATCAAATTCTTCAAATTGGTGGTGAGGTTTTTAATACAGTTTTGAACAATACTAATAAAGAACATTTTATAAATCTTGATCATGGATTACAGATTACTCTTCAAATTTTAGAGAAGTTCTTATCTCCTAGTTTATCTGATAGCGCGGCTATGAATGTAGGATCTATTGTGGTTAGTATTGTTAAGAAATTCAATGAGGATTTAAGTCAATATATTCCCCAAATTTTGGAATCCGCAACTAGAAGATTGATCATTGCTAAATCTACCATTATTGTGGATAATTTGATCACTGTATTTTGTTATTTGGTTTTGATATCTCCAAAAGATACTTTAGATTTTTTAGGTTCTTTAACTTTCAATGAACCAAAAAGTAACGTTAATAAAAATGGTATTGAAATTGTTTTACCCATTTGGCTTGAAAGTTTCTCAACTACTAGAGGTTATGAAGGGATCAAACAAAATATTAAAGCTTTAACCAACTTATTTCTTTTGAAGGACTCCAGAATTGAGAATTTGATTGTCAAGGGAGATATCATTGTTAATCCTAAATTGAATCCAGATATTATTATTACCAGATCAATGGCTAAAAAAATGCCTACGTTGTTTAGTCAAATTTCTGCCTCTTTGAAAATTATTAAATTGCTAATTCAAGAATTAACTTTTCAAAACCAGCAAGAAATTAGTAATGAAGTGGTGGTGGCGGAAGGCGCTGAGGAAGAAGGAGGTTGGGAAGACGTTGACGAACTTTCCAATTTCAATAAACTTAAAGATTATGTGGAAACTGATAGTTCCAGTAAATTAAACGATAAAAGCTCTCAAGATTTGAAAGGAGTCATTGTGGGATTTTTCAAACAATGTATTCAAGCTGATTCTGAGCATTTCAAAAAGTTCTTTGATCAGTTATCAGACAATGAAAAAAATATTATTGCAGAAACCATGAACTGATACTTTTTTCTTACACTCACACTTAATAGACTTTTTATTTGTTTTTTAACTACTGATTCATAAGAAATTTGCCTGTAGTAAACTTTGCAGTGTTTAACTTTATCTTTGATTTATAATACAATGTTGAGAATGTTTATGAGATCAGCTGACAAATCAGCTGACACATTTACATAAACTGGCCCAGGAGCCGGAAGCTAGATGGTTTGCAGCCCGGTGTTTTAGGCGTAACGAGGTCTGGTGATGGTTTTTTTTCGTAGTGGTGGGATGGGATCTGGAGTTAAAATAAATATTCCTTTCCCAAAAATCACTTGTTTCTTCCTGCTTCTTGTAACCATTGCTCGAACCTCGATACAATGCTCAGCAAATTAGCCCCAAGATCTGCTCAGGCTGCTTTCAGACCTGCCAGATTGATCTCCCGTTCTTTCGCTACTGAAGCTTTAGCCGAAGATGATGAATTGATCACTATTGATTTACCAGAAACTTCTTTTGAAACTTATAATTTGGAAGCCCCAGATACCACTTTTCAAACCAAGAAATCTACCCTTCTTCAGATGTACAAGGATATGATCATTATTCGTCGTATGGAAATGGCTGCTGATGCTTTATACAAAGCCAAAAAGATTAGAGGTTTCTGTCACTTATCAGTTGGTCAAGAAGCTGTTGCGGTTGGAATTGAAAATGCCATTAACAAAAAAGATTCTGTCATTACTTCTTATCGTTGTCACGGTTTCACTTATATGCGTGGATCCCCAGTTAAAGGTGTTTTGGGAGAATTAATGGGACGTCGTTGTGGTGTTTCTTATGGTAAAGGTGGTTCTATGCACATGTTCACCACTGGTTTCTACGGTGGTAATGGGATTGTGGGTGCTCAAGTCCCATTAGGTGCTGGTTTAGCTTTTGCTCATAAATATAAGAATGAACCAAATGTCACTTTTACTTTATATGGTGATGGTGCTGCTAATCAAGGTCAGGTCTTTGAATCTTTCAACATGGCTAAATTATGGAATTTACCTTGTGTCTTTGCTTGTGAAAACAACAAATATGGTATGGGTACTGCTGCTGCCAGATCTTCTGCTATGACTGAATATTATAAAAGAGGTCAATATATTCCAGGTTTGAAAGTTAATGGTATGGATACTTTGGCCGTTTATCAAGCTTCTAAATTTGCCAAAGATTACATCTTAAACGGTAATGGACCAATTGTTTTAGAATATGAAACCTATAGATATGGTGGACATTCTATGTCTGATCCAGGTACTACTTATCGTACTAGAGAAGAAATCCAACATATGAGATCTAGAAATGATCCAATTTCTGGTTTCAAACAACATTTGTTGGATTACAATATTGCTACTCAAGAAGAAATTACTTCATGGGATAAGAGTGCTAGAAAATATGTTGATGAACAAGTTGCTGAAGCTGAAGCTTCCCCTGCTCCAGAAGCTAAGATGGACATCTTATTCGAAGACGTTTATGTTCCAGGTTCTGAAATTCCAACTTTAAGAGGTAGAATTTCTGACGATACTTGGGATTTCACCAAGAAAGGTTTTTACCATGATGTCAGAGTTGAATAACTGGTTCGATAGAATTGTAACTATATAAGTCTTTCGATTGATTATTTATATATAAAAAAAATTTGTTTATCTTTTTTTAAAATAATATAATAATATAGCAGAATGAATGAATGAATATACAGTTTTTGCTATGATTTCTATCTGTAAAAGCGTGGCCAATTTTTGCTACAGGCCAATATAGGTATGGGATTTTCTCAAATTTATTAATTAGCTGTCAACTCCAACGGTGCATTTGCTGGAACGTGAATCAATCACCCCCACCACCATGAACAACAACAACCATGGACACCATGGACAAAATGGTTTTGGATAAGTGAGATCAATGGTAATATTGGGATCAGTTGACACTAATAATTATAATTTTGTACTCCCCGGAGGCCTAGGCTGGTGCTGGTGGATACTAAAGAGAACGGTTTCAGATCGCTGCAAGAAGCCCTGTCTTTCCCCATACAAATTTATTTATCAGTTCAAATCTGCCATGTACAGCTTGTTGGCAAGCTAACATAGCGAGTACAACCCCCCAATGGAGCACACCATCTCTTCACTACCGTCGCCCCTCCTCAAACGGTTGAACACTACCCCCAACCCTCAGCGACAGGAGCCCAGCAATGGCACCAGTCCACTACTGGTCAAAATCACCAAGAGCTCTCACTCTTTTGACCCTTCTTCTCCGTTGAAATGGAGAATTAAAAGACCTTCTAATAAGGACAATACCTCCATTTCCAGTTCTGAGAACATTACTGCCCTCTCACCTAGAACCAGTAATAATCCCATTAATTCTCCTGGGTCTTCGAGTTCCCCAATTCAACAACCTCAACCACTGCAACAATCATCTAGGAAAAGTAGAAGTATTAGTGCATCTAATAATCAACAGCAAATGGCTTCCCCAATTAGCAATTACGAAGCTTCCAGAATGTATTTCAAGGCCGGAACAAGGAGCACCAGTGGCACCAGTGGCAATGTGGGATCTCCTTTATCAACTCCTCAACTGGCAACTTATGGTAATGGGGTTCATGAAACTGATTATCGGCCATTACCTTCACCATTTGATCAAAATACTTCAAAGAGTCCTGTACAGAATATGAAAAGTCCGCTGAGTTCTAGAAAACCTAGTGTATCTAGTTTTCCTATAAAACCCAAAAGAAAAGAAGACGAAAAAAGGTATAAAAGAGTACCTAGTAATTCTTCAAATTCTCAAAATAATCAAGCTTTAAAACTGAAAACTTCAATTTCAAATTTTTCTCATTATAGTTCCAATGGAAGTTCAAGTCATTCGCAATTATATCATAGTCTAAATAATAGAGCTTCATTCAATAGTTTACATAATGCGGTGGCTCCAACTATTAATTCAAGAAGAGTTTATCCAAAATTACCTTATCCTAGAGCCAATCTCAAAGATAGAATTTGTGTTATTTGCGATGAAAGATTAGAAACTGTTTTACAGTCATCAAATAAGATAGAGCAAATTGTGGAATTAAGATGTCTTTGTTTTTGTCATGAAGATTGTTTAAGGCAACTGATTTATTTGGAAAAAGAAAGAAGTGCACTTGAAAAAAGTAGTCTTAATTACAATAAGATTCCCTTGGTAGATAAAGCTTTCCCAGTATGTTATCATTGTGGTAATGGTATAAAAGCAGTTCCAAAACAACAAGAATTAGTGGATGAATTTGTTATGGAATACGTCACTCATGAACCAAAACCAGCATTAATTAAATCAATGTCATCTAGACCTTCATCACCAGTCTCTAGACTGATGGGATCTTATAAGAAGTTAGCTCTAAATACCAAAATTGTTACTAGTCCTTCAAATAGTACTAATAATAATAATCCATATATTAATATCAATAGTCCAAGCAGTCATTCAAATACTTTAAGTCCAGCTTCATCCTCACCTAAAATGAGTCCAGCAGTCTTCGCTAATAATCCATATATTAAAAATACTTTAAGCCAAAACAATAAAAAGGAAAGAAGATCAGCTTCCACTTCAAGTGTATCAAGAGATCTGCCAGTTTTAAATGATGCTAATCCGATTACAAAGTTGAAAAGTCCAGTTGAAAAGCCAACTAAGGTTTTAATGAGTAGTCCAAAAATCATCCCGAGTGGTACGGCTCCTCCAATTGAACCGACAAATAAACCAGAACCAATTAAAGAGAAAATTATTTCTAGTGAACCGCTAATTGACAGCTCTAATTCTGATAAAGTTAACAATAATAATAATAACAATAATGGAAAATTCAGTTTACCTCCAAAACAAAATTCTAATAGTAGTAGAACTTCACCATTGGTTGGTAATGGAAAAATCTCACTGTCATATGATTTTATGAAAAATGTTAGTCCAATTCCTAATAAAAAACATCCTCAATTTCAAGTTCAACGTCAAGCTCCATCTCCTCCTGTTAGTGCAGAAGGTAGGTTTCAAAGAAAACTTCGGGCAGCAGCGGTGGCGGAATCATCACCAGTCATGGGGAATAGCAATAACACATTTGTTAATAATAGTCCAAATAAGAAAATTTTTACCTCTTCTCCAACTCTTAATGATAAAAGGAGAAGTATGCATGGAATTAGTTTCGATATTTTAAATCAACCAGCAGAGTTATCAAGTGATAGTCAATCAGCCCAAACATTGAAAAAGAAAAGAAGTTCAATTATTGTTTCTAGTGCTATTAACAGATCACCATCACCACTTGAAGAAATTTCGGAAAACACTATTAAACGTCATTCAATTTCTAGAAGTAATTCAATGAGTTCCAATTATTCAGTTAGTACGACAAACACTTACTCTGCCAGTATTACCAGTGAACATCGAAGTTCAATTAATGAAGTTAGAGGAAAATTTATTAGTCATTTAAGAAATAAATTGAGAGATAAATACAATGAAACAATTTTAGATGAAAAGATTTTACAAGCATTTGGAGAGTTAAGATTAGTTGACAAATTATTAATTGGGGTTAATAGTATGGAAAATTCAAGTTTTGTGGAAAAAAATGTTTTTTTATTTGAAAGAAGATTATTGATAATTGATTGTAATTATAAAAGTTTCATTTCATTAAGATTAGAATTAGGCAAAAAAATTCCAAGAGTGGAAATCAGTTCAACTTCAATAATTAAACTTGATTTTTCAAATTCCAATTCCAGTTTCAATAGATCAAGAAATATCAAATCAGTTTATTTATCAACCATTGATGATAATGATATTATTCAAAAATGGGTAGCGGCATTTTTTGATCCAGATTGTAATTTTCCAGCAACTTTATTATCTAGTACTTTAACCTCGGTTATTGAACATAATAAAGTAGAATATTCTTCTCCAATTGATAATAATTTTAAAACGGAAAATAATGATATTCAAGAATCCCCAATTAAAAGAAATCTTAAAGAGATTTTTAAACATAATGGATCACAATCTACTTTAGAAATGAGTAATAGACAAACTATGACTAGATCATCAATGGCCTTGCATAGATTTTCACTAAGACAGTCACAAATTTTTGGCCCACCTAAAAAGTTATTGATAATTATTAATATTGAAAAAACTTTACCAAATTCACAAATTATAACATTAGCTAACATTTTGAAAATTTTATTAGTTAAAGTTAAAGATATCAGAATTTTAGGATTAACAAAAAATTTTACAACAAAAATTTTTGAAGAAGAAATAAATTTTGAGGTTAATATTAATAAAATTATTGAAAATCTAAATTATTTTTATACATCAACAAAAGAGATTAATTGTCAAGATTTGTCAAAATTAGATGGTAAAGACAATGGATGTTTAATTTTATCAGTTAATAATGAATTGATAACATTACCAAATATTCCAATTATTAAAAAATGTTTCATTCAAGTTGGAGTAGCCATTGATGGAGAATCAATGACCAATACTACAAAGACTTCATATGGAGTGATTAGTGTACCAATTTGGGATAATTTGATGGAATCAATTTGTCAAGAATTTCATATTAGTTTTGATAATGATAGTGATGATAGTGAGTTAAGTGATGATGATGATAATGACGATGACGATGAAAGTGAAGAAGAAGAGGAAGATTTAGAAACGGCAAAATTGGATGAAATTGCGTATGCAAAACAAAAAAAAGCCGACGATGAAGCTTTATTATATGCTAGTATTAATGGCGAAAGACATTATTATAAAAATGAAGAAGAAGAAACAGAAGAAAATTATGAAGAAAATCATTATTCAGAAAGTGATGATAGCGATATGGAATATGATAGTGATGATAGTACAAAAGATCAATTATTGAGAATACAAAATGAAGGGAGATTAGAAAAAGATTTATTAATCAAATATAACGCAAAAAACAACATTGAACAAGAGGAAATTGATTCAGATGTTTATTTTGAAAGTGAAAACGAAGAAGAACTGGAATTCTCTGATAATAGTGATGATAGTACTGAAGAACAATTAGCTAAGTTAAATATTTCTCTAGTTAAAGAAAAACAAATTTCTCAAGAATCATTTGTTTTAGATGAAGAAATTGATCTGACAGTTAATAAGAGATCGATTAGTCCCGAACCGGTTTGTACTCCAGTAATGGCTTCTCCAAATGAATTTGCGACTGAAGAAACCCCTAAAAATAATACCATTGATAATATTGACAATAATTCTAAGTCCCCAACTCCTAGATGGAGTGTTTTATTTCAAGGAATTGATAAAGAATGGGAAAGTTTGAATGATGATGATAATGGTTATTTAAGATACAGTAAATGGAAAACGTTAAGTTTAAACCTGAAGAAGTAATAGACAGTTAGATTTTTAATCTATTATTAATATTGTTATTGTAAAGTCATTGAGAATTTCAATTTCATTTGTTAAAGACTATTAACGATCGATGAGTATCAAATTGAGAAGTTAGTTAAAACTTACTGTGTAAAAAAAATAAAGGTTAAACGAAAAGTTAAAAGATTCAGAGTAAATGATTTATTATGACATATTTACATTAATTTTTTAAATAAACTTATAGAAAAAACCGAGGATCTTAGAAAATTACTCCTGGACAGATAAATGCGCTTAAAAACGTTTAAACGCGGCAATTACAAATTTGTGGGGTTTAATCAGATTAATAAATCGATTTAATTAAATTTAAGAAAATCAGATCTTTTTTTAATCGTAACCAAATAGATTTTGTGATGAAAATCAAGATTCTCAACAGCATCAAGTTAAGTTGAGGATGAGCCTTGATCCAATCTTGTTTCAATCTTACTTGTTTTGAAAAAATCAAAATTCTTTGAATCATAATAAAAAATAATTTTCATAATACTTAAATTTAATTATTATAAAAAAAAACAGTAACCCAATTCTTGTGTCATTTAATTTGAATCCTCTTTTCCTTTAGAATCTATTTTTATGAAAATACACTCACAAATCAATTTATAGTATAACGATTTTGATTTTACAAACGCCAATAAGTATTTATTGACACAAAACGAAAAAAAAAAAAGAAAGGACAGCCCAAATTTTCTTGACAAAAACATAACATTCTTTCCCTTTTCACGTTTTATTTTATAGAGACTGGCATCTTCTGATAGAAGCTTTTCAGACATAGCAAACAATAATATGTTAAAACGCGGAAATTGAACACTCGCATCCTTGCCTCGTTAGTGTTTTTTCAGTAAAACTTATCATTAATCAATAATCTACTTGTTTGAAATTAAAATTGTATAGAAACAGTAGTTTTAATCTATCAAAATTTTAAGTTTAATATATCAATAATTGTCTATTTGATTTGAGCGCATTGCTCCATAAGATGCAAATTTGTCCCATTTGACTACCGAAAAGGTATTTCAAACTCTTTGAAGGCCTTCACATTCTATACATTTCAGTACTGCATTAAATTGTTCCCAAAAATTGCAGATTAAAATCAAATCAGATAATATTTCATGCAATGAAAATCTAAAATTGTCAAGCAAATAAACTTGGACTTGAAGTGGAGTTTCTTTTTGATTCAATATGTCTAGAATTACTTATTTGTTTTGATTTTTGAGGGGAGTGTTGAATTTCAAATTTTTACAGGAAACTACTCCTGATCCCCACTTTTTATCATTAACAAATATTATTTAATATTAGAAGTTTCCATAGAATTTATAATTTATGTCATAATTTTATTTCAATATGTAAAAAAAACAAAATTTCGATCAATTTTCCTGAGTTTTTGACATGCTTCTGCAGCATCACCAAAATTTTTGAAAACATCTATAGTAAATGTATGGAAACAAACGCATTATCTAAGTCAATTAGGCTGTGAATTTCATAATTATGGCCCTCGGTCTAAATTTTGGGTAAGATTAACTCAACTTTCATTCCTCAGTCCAGTTTTCCAGAGTATGTGAATAAATTCCTGACTTTTGTAAGAATCTTCTTCAAATAGTACAAGATTTTCTTTTTTTAGCTCTAACCTTTATTCTGGAACTGACCTCATTAATTAAATTTTATTTAAAGTTATGTCTCCTCCAAGTTTCAACTTCTATAGACAAATGCCAGCTCTTGATAAGTATAATAATTCTGAAGTTTCAGCCGTTGCTGGATTAGCAAACTTATACTCAAAATCTTTTGAACCTGAAGAACCACATGATGAACCTACTGATAATGAGGAGGATGAAAAATATAAAGCAACTCCTTTTCAAAAAAGATTTGATCTTAAGATGACATACTTATTAATCGCCGTCAAATTTGCTGCTAAACGTTTGAAAGAATCTGAAGAATTACAATCAGAAAACGTTGTTAAAAAGATTCCAACTGAAAAAGAACTAATCACTGCCATGAAAAAAGCAGTATTTAAGAAATCAATCAATAAAAAAGCAGTCAATAGAAAACCAAAGAGTCCAAAAAAAACAAAAATTTTGAAGACTGGTCAACTTTGTTCTCATTGTAGTATTGATAAAACTGTTCAATGGAGAACTTGTAAAAGTTATGGTGATTATTTATGTAACTCTTGTGGTACATTTATTTCTAAACTCGAAAAACTTTATTCTTACGAAAATGTTAACATTATTCTTGACTATTTATCTGATACACCAGAAAGAAGAGTCATGGCTGAGGTTAAAAACTTGATCAGGTCTGGTGAAATTCAATTAGTTTAATAGTTTTATTATTAAGTTTTCTTAATAATTTTGATTTTCTTCTTTTATTTTTTGAGGGTGTGATACTTAGCTTATTGGCTCAAGGTTCTTAGTTTTATTTCAACTAACTTTAATTTTTTTCATTTATTTTTTTAATGGTTAACTGTTCTTAGCTTAATGATTTAAGGTTCCTAATTCTTTTTTTTGATTCTGTTAACTTCTTAATTCTTAGTTATATTAATTTTTTTTAATATAATCTTCTTTTATTAATCAATTTGTAATGAAAGCTATTTATTGATGGTTTTCACGTTTTAATGAAATCTTTGTATGTTTTTGTTTTCTTAGTTTAAAACCGTGAAATTCTTGTGACAATAATTTATAAGCTTTTTTAGTATTTGATAAATTATTATTACTGTCTTTATGAATAACTTCAATTTCTGGTTCTTAACCATTCAAACTATTTGTTTCATTTTATTTGTTTCTTCTTGAGTTTTTGAAATTGAACTTTGCTTTAGAAAGTTTACTGTATTGGCAATTCCAATTGATACAATATTTAAATGTCCATCATCAAAATTTGGTTCTTCAAATTCATCAATTTTTTTTATATCTATAGTTCCCAATTTTTTATTATTGTTTCCAGCTGTTTCATCACTAACTTTAGCTTTTTCGACTGCTTTATTTGATTAATCTTGTTTTAACTTAGTTAGAAATTCGGTATTTGCATCAATTATCATTACAGATTCATGTTCATCATCTGAATCTGACGAGTTAATGGCTGATTTTATTAATTCATCCTCTCTTCTTTTCGTATAATAGATTTTTTCACATTAATTAACTTTTTTAGTTTTTCATCTTCATTTACTAATTCATCTTTAGTACCTGCAACTTCATCATTATCATTATCATTGTCATTAATCTTTGATAAGTTCGCTTCTGACTTCTTTTTCCCGTTTTTGACTTCTAAACTTTGATTTCTTTAAACTAAAAATAAGTTCTAAAATCCCTACTAGATCATTATCATCATCATCGTCTCTGATTTCCTCATTTGCACTTAAAAGTTGCTGATTTCTACCTTTTGCCCTTTCTTGTAATTTTTCCAATTCACTGAATGTCTTAAATTTCTTTTATTTACCCAATCTAATCTCTGCTACTCCAATTTCGAAAAAATCTTCTTTTTAATCAATATTATTATCATCATTGTTATCAAATTCAAAATGTTGTTTGTTGAAATTGGGTTTTTTATTTAATTGTGAATCTAAAATTTTAGTCTCTGCAATCGATACAATTTGCTATTCATCAAGGAGTTCAGATTCCTTCGATTTCAAGAGCTCTCCATTATCAGTATTAGAATGAGTTAAGTTAGTAATTAATTGTTTTGGAATATCAATATTTTTTTCAATTTCTTCAATTTTTTCAATCAAATTGAATTCATTTTTTATGATTCATTCATTATAAGTTAAGGTAATTGGCTTCAATCCTAGACGTAGTTTTTTGGTTTCTCTACTAAATTCTAGATTTACAATATCAATATTACCAGATTTAATCAAATTATGAGTTCCTGCACTCTCTTAAAAAATGAAAAAACATTTTAATCAAGTGTTTCTGATTAACCAAAAGTTTTGAAGTAGAATAAAGAAAAGAAAAAGAAGACATCGCTAAACTTCACTATCAAAGAAATCAATTTGTCAAATAAGTTCCTTAGAATCCTGTTTTTAGAAATTTGTACAAATTAGATTAACTATTCATAAAATTTCCTAGGTTTTTGGTTCCTGAATTAAGTCAAGAATGCTGTAAACCACTGACTACTATTACTACAATTTCTTAACAATTTTTTTATAATTTGTTGAATTTTACTACTCATTTCAGTTTTCACCCCTTTGAAACCATTGAAACATTTCAAACTCACGTGTCCAATATTTTTTTGTTTTTACGTGGAAATTTCAAAAATCCCATCAACAACAAATCACCATTAACCATATAAACAAATCGCAAAACATGAGCATCAAAGCCAGTGGGGTCGACGTGCCCGTCAAGGTTGTTGAAGAAGATGTGAAAGTGAAAGTGGAGGAATCCAATGATGATCCAAACAAACTTTCTGCTCAAAAATCAGAATCATTTTATAAGACTTTGGCTAAATATGAAGCTTGGTTTGCTCCTATATTTTTCACCATTCTTGGACTTTTAGTCAGAGTTTATAAGATTGCTGCCAATAAATCTGTGGTTTGGGATGAGGCTCATTTTGGGAAGTTTGGTTCTTATTATCTTAGACACGAATTTTATCATGATGTTCATCCTCCATTAGGTAAAATGTTAGTTGGATTGAGTGGTTATTTGGCTGGTTATAATGGTAGTTGGGATTTTCCTTCTGGACAATTCTATCCGGAATATATTGATTTTCTCAAAATGAGATTATTTCAAGCAGTTTTTAGTGCTTTATGTGTTCCTTTTGCTTATTATACTGCAAAAGAAATTGGTTATGGAATTTTGCCGTGTTGGTTATTTGCCTTAATGGTAGCTTTAGAACAAAGTTATGTTACTTTAGGAAGATTTATTTTACTAGATTCTCCATTATTATTATTTACAAGTTCGACCGTATTTTGTTTTGTGAAATTTCATAATGAACGTAATAAACCATTTGGTAGAAAATGGTGGAAATGGATTTTACTATTAGGAATCAGTATTGGTTGTGTTGATTCTGTTAAAATGGTGGGTCTTTTTGTTACTAGTTTAGTGGGAATTTATACCGTGGTTCAACTTTGGGAATATTTTGGTGATAAAACCATGAGTAGAAGAATTTATTTTTTCCATTGGATTGCCAGAATTTTTGCTTTGATTATTATTCCATTAACTGTATTTTTAATTTCTTTCAAAATTCATTTTGAATTATTATGGCATTCAGGTCCAGGTGATTCAAATATGAATTCATTATTTCAAGCTAATTTAGTTGGATCGGAGGTGGGAATTGGTCCAAGAGATATTGCAATTGGATCATCGGTTATTACTTTAAAAAATGGTGGATTATCAGGTGGCTTATTACATTCTCATGTTCAAACTTATCCAGAAGGTTCAAGACAACAACAAGTTACTACTTATTCTCACAAAGATGTTAATAATAATTGGGTTTTCCAAAGACCTAGATGGGAACCTAGTTATGACGGAGAAGGAGTTGATAAAGATAAAGAACCAGAATTCATTTATGATGGAATGCAAGTCAGATTAATGCATCCATCAACTGGTAGAAACTTACATACTCATGAGATTAATGCTCCAGTTTCCAAATCTCAATTAGAAGTGGCTGGTTATGGTAATTTAACCGTAGGTGATGAGAAAGATAATTGGATTGTAGAAATTGCTCACCAACATGGAGCAGAAAATACATCTAGATTACATCCATTAACTTCATCCGTTAGATTTAAATCAGCAATTTATGGTTGTTATTTAGGTACTACTGGAAATCAATTACCTCAATGGGGGTTCCGTCAAGGAGAAGTGGTTTGTGTTAAAAATCCATTCAAAAGAGATAAAAGAACTTGGTGGAATATTGAATTTCATGAAAATGGTAAACTTGAATCTCCACCAAGTGATTTTAGATTACCAAAAACCAATTTTTTGAAAGATTTCGTTCAGTTGAATCTTGCAATGATGGCAACTAATAATGCTTTGGTGCCTGATCCTGATAAACAAGATGATTTAGCTTCCAAATGGTGGCAATGGCCTTCATTAAATGTGGGAATTCGTCTTTGTGGATGGCACGATGAAAATACCAAATATTTCCTTATTGGATCTCCAGCCACCACTTGGACTTCAACCGTTGCAGTATTTGGATTTGCATTATTAGTAGTGATATATTTATTAAGATGGCAACGTCAATTTGATGATTTCCCAAAGGCAACAGAACCAACTACTGGTAAATTGAATAAATTCTTAATGGGAGGAATCTATCCAATGCTTGGTTGGGGTCTTCATTTCACTCCTTTTGTTATTATGGGTAGAGTTACTTATGTTCATCATTATTTACCAGCACTTTATTTTGCCATGATGGTTTACACATATATGTTTGAATTATTAGTCAGTCCATTAAATGGAGCCCATTCTAAAGTTAAAAGAAGTCTTTATGTTGTTAGTTATTTCATCAATTATGCTTTAATTATTGGATTGTTCTGGTATTTACGTAAAATGAGTTTTGGTATGAAAGGTCCAAATTCTGATTTTAAGTATATGAATTTATTACCAAGTTGGAGAATTTCCGATGAGAAACTCTGGGATTGGGAATACTAGTGGATGAAGGAGATGTATACTGTATATTCTTGATATTATTATTATTATTATTATAATCAATGTTTAATTGTTAGTTTTTTTGTAGATGTCAACAATTGATGGTGCGGGTTTTGAATACCAGACATGGTATTCCGGAGTGGTCACGGGTGACTGTCCGCATCGCTATTGTTAATTAAAGCAATAGCATAATAAATGCAATATCCAAAGAAACAACATCTATTAAATAACACAACACAATATAACACACAGCATGTCTCAAGGAGACTTTAGTTTTGCGGCCGTGCAACGTCCCGTATGCTTTAAGAACCCTGATTGGAAGACCCCCACCAGAAGATACAAAGCAGCCCGTCAGCTTATCAATGACGAGCAGAAGCGATTGGCAATCAAACCAGATTTGCCCCTAGAAGCTGTGACTTATTTATCGGTGGAAGCTTATCCTTCATTGAAACCCAAAAAGCATTATTGTGACATTACTGGATTGAGAGGACCTTACAAGAGTCCCAGTAGTGGATTGCGGTTTCATAATAGTGAGGTCTACGATATCATCAAAAACATGGCCCAAGGGGTGGATCAACAATATTTGGAGCTCCGAAATGCCAACGTGGTGCTTAAATAGATTGCATTGTTTTGTATAATTAGAAAAATCGATGGGATCTAATACAATTGTGGTTGTTTTTATGATTAAATTGGCATTTTGTAAGAGACTTTTGTAAAATTAATCTCATGTAAAAGTAAAAACTGCGACTGTTTTCAAACAAAATTTTAGAAATTGCTGGTCAATTTGCACACTTTTGCTTAAGCAATTTCTTAATTATCCGATAGCCACCCGCCCTTCCTGGGTCTGTTCCTGCTCTTGTTCTTCTTGCTTATGGCCCCTTTTCTCTCGTTATTCCACCATCAATTAGTCAATCAATCGATCATCCAATTTCTTTTATATTAATTATTACTTCCCAACTATTGTCATTCCTTTTTAAACCCAATAATAATTAATTAATCATGATTCTGGAAGATTCCTTAAACATTCCTAAACCCATTCTACATCCCAACGAACTCATCTTGAAACTCACTCCCATAAGATATTGTCATTTAATTAATAGTTACTTTTCAGAAATTAATGATTTACCCACTAATCAATCAACCCTTTTTGATTTTTATCAAATCGACAACAAAGATTCTCATCAATATTGTTTGATTTATTTAACCACCATTAGATTAATCATTACTCCTTTCTCCAAAGATATTAATAATTTCAAATTATCTTATTCTTTTAGTTTACCAATAAAACAAATTGATAAATGTCAAGTTGAGAAATCTCAATCTTTATTTACATTAGAAATCTTATTCCATTTGAAAACTAATAAGTTAAAATTAACTAATGCTAAATTGAAAATTCAATCAAATTTAAAAAATAGAATTTATGATATTGCTTCTTTAATTTCTGCCATTAATTATTCTCAATCAGTTGGTAAAAATTTACCTAGTAATCATTTACAAAAAACTGATTATAATACAATTCCTGAATTAGAAACTGGTTATGAATTGTTTTATCATCAACTTGATCCGAAGTTATTATCAAATAAAAGTTTAATTCAATATATCCCCATTGATGAAGATCATGATATTTTACCAAGTTATCAAGAATCAGAGAAAGCAGTTGGGAAATTCTTCAGAAATAAAGGTTTACTAAATCAAATTGTTATTAGAGATGTCACTTATTTGGAAAATTTACAATCATTATCAGAAATTTCTGCTTCTGCTTCATTTGATTATTACTATCAAATGGATGAATTCAATGATTTTAGACCATTTATGTTTTTAGCTTCAGATGATACAAATTATGGAAATTATTATTATAAATTCTTAGCCGAAAATGCTTTGAGATATTCAGAAAGGAATATTGATGATATAATTCAAGTTATTTATGATAATTTACATGATTCTTTAACCAATAATGATTCAATTTTACCTTCACCAACTTCATTAAATTCTCCCTCAACCCAAACTTTAAATCGTTTATTAAGTAGTTCAAGTCACAATTTAGATCGAATGATGTCTAATAATCATCGATCAAGTTTAATCACTAATAATGCTTCTACGATTATTCTTAATGATGAAGCTTCAACCAATGATTTATCTACTTATTACACTAATAATAATACCAGAGGATATTCTCACATTCATAGTAATTCAATAAGGAATATTCAAGATTTGATTGCTCTTGATGAAGACACTAGAGAAGAAATTCCTTTAGTTCAAGAGTGTCCCGAAGAGATCAATGACAAAGAAATTATAAACGATGATGATGATGAAGATGATGATGATGAATCAATTAATTTTTGTACTACAGAAGGCTATTCAAGAATTACAGAGTTTTTAAATAATTCCTCCCTTTCTTTCTTTAGTGGATCAGAAAATCTGTTCGATTCATCAAATCTATCTTCTCCATCATCAACAAAAGGTAAAGAAATATTAGTTGAAGATTTAGATAATCTTAGTGAAAGACCAATTGATAATATTAGTGAAAGACCAGTTGATAATATCAGTGAAAAACCAATCGAAAATACTGAAAATGATTCAAATTATTTTGGAATCCCTACAGGAATTGCAATCCCATCAAGTAATCCTTCTCCAAAACTTCCCATGCCATACCCTAATCAAAGAGCTTCTCTGAACGGTCAGTTAACTCCAATAACCATGACCCCTAGAAGACCTAGTAGACTTATGATTAGTACTCCAAATTCAACTCCATCATCAAGAATTATCAAAGATTTACCACCCTTAAGAACTGAAGACTTTTTATTAAATAATAATAAATTTTTGGAAACCGCTACTGATCATTCAACAACAAAGTATATTAATCATAATCTAGATTCGTCACCAATTAATAATTCCAGTTTATATTTTCCTTCAACCCCAATTAGTTTTGGATTTTTGAAAAAAAATAACAACTCAGATTCAAAACTTGAAGAAAGAAATAGTGAAGATTTGAAAATCAAAAATTTACCAGAATTAAAAAACAAAAAGTCAGATGGAAATGTCAAAGGATTATTGGGAGGAGTTTTCAGTCCAAATCATGAATGTTTCAATAATAATGATTCGAAAAGTGAAACTACTTTACTTGGGAAATTTCCGAAACTCGATGGTATTAATAATAGTAGTAATAATAATAATAATAATAGTAATAATAGAAATAACAACAATAATAATAATAATACTAACAACAATAATAATAATATTTATAATAATAACAATAATAATAATGAGAATGAGAAAATTGAAATTTTCGAGAATAAAAATGGTTTACTAGTTCGTTTAAAAACTATCAATAACCATTTGAAGATCAAAAATGAACCAATCAAGGATTCAAAAATTCATCCAAATGATACTAATTCAATAAAAATTCGCCCACAAAAATCTCATCAAGTCTTAAAACGGTTTTCTACATATCATCATTCTCCAACTCCATCATCATCCGTGACCAGTACCCGTCAATCTCATAAAGAAATGGATTCTTCTTCTTCTATGAGTTCAATGGATCTTTATTATGATCCTGCTAACCCATATTCGGATATCATAGCTAATAGAGCTAAATACCCAGCAAAGAAACCAAAGACTTTATTAAGAACCGAAATTCAAGGAGAATTAGTTAATGAGAAAAAAGATGTGAAAAAGAAAGGATTAATGACTAGTCTTTCAAATATGAATCTCAAAAATTTCTTTTAAATACCTTATGTTCTTAGATTTTTGTTATAAATTTGTTTTGTTTAATTTAATTATTTGCTTTTTTTTTAAAAAATCTTGTTGAAAAATGTTATATTTGTTATTTATAGATTAATTAATTGTAACTTTTACAAAATTGAAGAACTGAAGATAGATATTAGTAACGAGCAGTATAAAACGGGACAACAAATTTAAAATATAATATAATATAATACACTAAGAAAAATCATTATGATTAATGATCCAATGACGAAAATAATCAATATAACTTAAGAAACCACCTTCCGAACATTCATTTCTGATTTTAATGAATTTTGAACAATGACCACATCTTGCTCCATAAACTAATTTTTTTTTATTTAATTTAATTTTTTTCTTTTGTGAAGAATACTTTTCTGGTACATAATAATAACCAAATTCATATGGTGGGTTGATATCTTCGTCAATTTCGATCCCTAATTTTGCCAAATATCGATGATTGTAGTTACTAGTAGGAAAATTGTTATTATTAACATCATAATTTGGATCACAAATTGATAGTTTTTCCCAAGGGATTTTTAATCTTGGTTGTGATCCATTAATATAAGCAAAATCATCTTGTGAAGTTGGTAGATCAAAATTGTTTGTTGGATCGTCTGAATAAAGTAAAGCCATTAAAATCAGCTTTTTCAGTTTCTTTTGTCGTTTAAAAGATATTGAACTACTGAACGACAGTCTTTTACTTCCTGGCCGAGACTGGGTCTCGAGATAAGACTGGGAAGCGTATTGATCAAAGCGTGGAAAACAAATCATTGGACTGTTGGTGGTCAAAATATGAATTCGAAGTAGGGAAATTTGGGGACTTATATAGGAATTGTCGATCAGATACAAGTCAAGATAAAACTGGAGTAAACAATTTGTAAAAAAAGATTTTCTTTGAGATTGGCTGATCTATCTGGTCCGAATAAGAAAGCGGCTTTATTTGGAATAATATTGGAGCTTTGATTCGTAAGTAATCTTTTAGTAAACACCAGATCATTTAATAGAATATAAATTATCATTTATTCAAGTCATCTCACTCTAAATGGAGCCCAAAATCTAAGACATCCGGTAACACGAGTGTTCAATCATATGAGGCAACTACTGGTTTGGATTATATTCCTGATCCAAGGCATCCCGGTATCGGGGGTCTAGATCTTTTTAGAAGGAAGAAACATGGATGTGTATTTGAATTCTGTAGAAGATCGTGGCATATATTGGCCAAGTCAGATCGGGATCTTGATCCTCTTCGTTTTATACACAGAAAGGTGGTCAAAACATTACAGATTCTCAAAATAAAAAAAAGTATCAGAGTTACAACAACATCCTATCAAACCATCGAGTCTCCTAACGGTCTTCCATCAATATAATCTATCATACAGTAAATGTTTCATAAATGGATAATAAGAATTTTTTTTTTTGACAGCTTTTTTTACTTAACAGCTCATGAGTTAGTGATTGGAATTTGAAACTTTTTTTGGAAATTAATAAAATAACTTGGATTATTGGTAATGAGTCATTATTATAAATCGAAATCCATTGTGATAATGTGTTTGAATTTAGAAGTAATTACTGATTATTTATAAGGAAATTTTTCACAAGTTATTATTTTTGAAATTTTCTCCAAATTTTACAGAGTCGATTCTTTGGTGACTAATGATGATTAATGACATTTAAGAGGACACAAAAGATAAGACATATTCTCCTTGGTACATCATTATAAAGATATATATTGATAGTTTTATCACTATTTTGTTTCACAGCATGCAATCGAGTATCCAACTATATTAAACTACTCTTGCAATATATTTTGTAAAAAGGCTGTTCCATCAAACAGTATGACCTAGTAGTGTATATAGTCAAGATCAAAATCCTATTCTGCGTAGCCTTGCTCTTCAGAAAATTTCATGACTAAAAAGGTCACTTTCCACGGCAAGGGTTCTTTTCAACTTCGACTAATTCAGTAACGATCAAATAAGTTTTGAAATCAACAATCTCCCGTGTGAAATCCGGTGAGCTATTCACTTTAACTGCAATATGGTTGAAATTTGTGCATAAAAACATTTCATATGTAATTGTTAGATATTATTACACAAGATTTTTAAATGCTCATAAAACGGGGAGACGATTCATGTAATGTTTGCTATAGCAATTAAGAATATTGATTTGGAGAGCACAATGTTGTATACATAATCTAATTTAGTACTTTTTCAACAGATTAATTCAGATCAATTATTGAATCAGAAGTTTTGATTTCCTAGTTGATTGCATCAAATCAAACGTCAAAGATTCTACTTTTACATGAAGTGTTCTAAAATATTCAAAATTTGAACTTACTGTTTTCCATAACAATAAATCCTCTTTGCAAGTCATGAAAATGACATCTTCATTGACGTTATTGCTATTATTGATTGCTGAAGTTGTATGAAATTGAATAGGAGTCCCGGATGTCAGGGGGTATGCCACCCCGCTGATAAGATAACGTCAATTTTTATATAAACTGATTCGTTTGACGTGTTTTTATATTATTATTTTCCCTAAATTATTAAACAACCATGAATAGTCCTGGATCTCTTTCGGAGTTCCTCAGTTTTTGCTCTTTATCCTGTTGGATCTTCACATTAACGCCTCAGATTTTGAGAAACTATCGCACAAAATCCGTTAGCAAACTCAGTATTTATTTGTTGATTTTTCTTTGGTTTGGCGATTTTCTCAATTTTACTGGTTGTATTCTTACATATCAAATGGCTTTCCAAAAAGTTATCAGCTCTTATTCTTTATGTATTGATACTTTGCTTTTTTTTCAATATTGGTATTATGGAACATATCTCAAAAAACCTTTGATTTCAGATGATGATCTAGATGAAGATTTGGATGAAGAAGAAGAAATGATGGAAAGAAGTATTGGCAGCCTTAATAGCCACATTCTTGCCACCTCGGGATTGTTGTTAACTTCCCAAATTTCTAATGTTTCAGCCATGCCAATTCATAGTACCATCAATATTATTCCATTTTCAGAAACTTCAATGGATATTGGCAGAATCATTTCTTATGCTTGTGCTTGTTGCTATATTGGGGCTAGAATTCCTCAGTTATTCAAAAATTATCGTTATAAAACCACCAAAGGGTTATCTCCTTATTTCAGTGGATTGGCAATTGGTGGATGTTTTTTTTATTCCTCATCAATTTTAACTTCTAATCAATTCTTACATGAGCCAGATTCAGCAAAAAGGTGGTTTTTTTTCAAAAATGAATTTCCTTTTTTACTAAGTAATTTTGGTTCAATTTTATTAGATATCGTTTTCTTTTGTCAATTTTTCATATATGGTGATCACAAAAATGAAGAAGAAGAAACCAATGAGACAACTGCTTTACTTGATTAAGTTCACAATGTTTCTTTACTATACACAATCTGATCAGACTTGTCTGATGGCATCTTTCTAAATTCTATAGAATTTTATTATGGATCTTTATAGCTTAAATATAACTAGATAAAACGTGTTTTTTTAAATCTACTGTAACAGTTAGTCTAGATGAATGTCATTCAAATCAACAGCTCTGAGGAATATAAGTAATTTTATCATTATTCCTCGCCAATTAAATCACTTAGTAGCGATGCATGTTGACAGCGCGAATTGCGAGCCCTGGCCCCGGGTTTGACGGATTTAATAAGGTTATAAGTGTTAACACTACATGTGAAAGAATAAAAAGAAATCACGAACCGAATTCTTCCAGTATAACCAGCCCAAACATGTCTGACATTAGGGAATTGGATATCTCCACGATGTCCTGGGGCGAGATCAGAGACCTTTCGCAGTTTGTGGCCATGTCATCCATGTTCTTTACAGACATTGAATTGCTTGAGATCATTGATTATTTGAGGCAAAACAAGCTATTAGTGTGAGTATATTGACATTTATAAAAACTATTGACAAAGTTTACTAACAAATTCAGGTTGAAAAATACAGTGTTCTATTATTTCGTTTTTAAATACTTTTTACGAACCTTACGTTACGTTTATGGGTATGGATTAATCACTTCAATCCAACATTTGTACTTTTACATTTCCAAAACAATTTTCCAAAGAATCATGAATCTTTCATTTGTTAAAAAGAAAGTTGATGTGGAAGTGACTAAAGTGGTTAATGAAATTGAAAATGTTTTGGTGGTTAAAGATTCAAATTTACGTTATTTCCAAGAATTGCCATCCAAGGGTCTTAGTCCTGAAGAGATTTTTTCTGAATTTGATAAATACGATGAATTGAAACATAATGATTGGGAAAATGGTAAAGTTAGTGGAGCGGTATATCATGGAGGTAAAGAATTAATTAAACTCCAAACGGAAGCTTTTGAAAGATATTGTGTTAGCAACCAGCTTCATCCAGATTCTTTCCCCGGATTAAGAAAAATGGAAAGTGAAGTGGTTTCCATGTGTTTAAGATTATTCAATGCTCCAGAAACAGGCTGTGGGACTTCAAGTTCAGGAGGGACTGAATCATTAATTTTAACCTGCTTAAGTGCTAAAGTATTTGGTAAAAAATTCAAAGGTATCACCGAACCAGAAATCATTGCTCCTATTTCCATTCATGCAGGGATTGATAAAGCTTGTTATTATTTTGGCATCAAGTTGTTCAAAGTGCCTTTAACCAAAGATTATAAGTTAGATACTAGCTATGTCAAAAGATTGATTAGTGGGAATACAATTCTAATTATAGGATCGGCTCCAAATTTTCCTTATGGTACCATTGATGATATTGAAACTCTTAGTAATTTGGGAGTCAAATATAATATCCCTGTTCATGTTGATTGTTGTTTAGGCTCATTCATAGTTTCATTTATGGAAAGAACTGGTTTAGCCGATGAAAATTTCCCCAAATTTGATTTTAGATTGCCCGGAGTGACTTCAATTTCTTGTGATACCCATAAATACGGGTTTGCTCCAAAAGGCTCATCGATTATCATGTATAGAAATCAAGAACTTAGATCTTGTCAATATTTCATCATCAATGATTGGGTAGGAGGTCTTTATGGATCACCAACCCTTAGTGGATCCAGACCAGGAGCCATAATGGCTGGTTGTTGGACCACAATGGTTCATATTGGTGAAGAAGGTTATAAGAAAGCTTGTCGTGGTATTGTTGGAGCAGCCCAAGAGTTTAAAAGAGCAATTATCAAAGATATCCCTGAATTGATCATTCTTGGGGATCCTATTCTTAGTGTGGTTTCTTTTAAATCAAATATTATCAATATTTATGATCTTAGTGATAATATGAGTAAAAAAGGTTGGCATTTAAGTGCTTTACAAAACCCACCGGCTTTACATGTGGCTTTTACAATGTTATCTGCTAATAAAGTGGATATTTTATTAAATGATCTTAAAAAAACTATCAAAATTTTAAAAGAAAGTGGATCAACAACAGCAACAGGGGATACTGCTCAATTATACGGTACTGCAGGAAGTATTAGCACCAGCGGGGTTGTGAATAGATTGATCGAAGGTTTTATCGATACCCTTTATAAGACTTGATGTAAATAGCTAAAAATACAAAAATTTCAAAGTTTGCTACAAGTTTGTAAACAACAATACATCTAATTATAATTATGATTTCATTTTAAGAATTTTTGTAAAACAAAATCATTAGTAACATCTTGATATTGATAATTTAAATCTGCTAAAAACTCTTGTAATCTTTCATCATCTTCTTTAGGAACGTCTAATCCCACTAAGACTTTCCCAACATCTTGACCATGATTTCTGTAATGAAACAAAGTTAAGTTCCATTGATTTTTCATATGGGTTAAGAAACTGGTCAAAGCTCCTGGCTTTTCTGGGAAAGTGAAACTGATTAATCTTTCATTTGGTAAATCTGCATTACCACCTACTAAATAACGTCCATGACTCTTAGCCATTTCATTATCACTAATATTGACTGCTTCAAACCCAAGATCGGAAAGTTTTTGAGTGATTTCTTCCACTTCTTTAATTGCATCATTGACACTAAATGAAGTATAAATATAGGCGTTATTGGTTTTTGGACCTTCGGATTTGGCAATTTTTGATGAGTAACGATAAGAAAATTCAGTAACGGATCTTGGATGAATAACTTTTTGTAATTTTAAAAATGAACCTGGAACATCTGGAATGGCCATAACGAAAAAAACTTCTTTACCTTCTCCTAGCACTGCTCTTTCACTAACAAATCTCAATCTATCAAAGTTCATATTGGCTCCAGAAAGCACTGAAATGTAACTGTTGGAAGAATGATCAATTTCTGGATGTTCAGCAATATATTTCTTGATCCCAGCCACCGTCATGGCTCCACTTGGTTCCACAATAGTTCTGGTGTCTTCAAAGACATCTTTAATAGCGGCACTAATTTCATCAGTATTAACTAACACAATTTCATCAACGTATTTTTGACAAACTCTAAAAGTTTCGGTTCCCACCACTTTAACGGCTGTCCCATCAGCAAAAGAACCTACTTTATCTAAAGCAGTGATTTCCCCGTTCTTTAATGAAGTATACATGGCAGGAGCATCATGGGTTTCCACTCCAATGACTTTGATATGAGGAGCAATTCTTTTCAAGTAAGCTGCCACACCGGCAATTAAACCACCTCCACCAATAGCACAAAACACTGCAGAGATCTTGGAACCACTAATCTGTCTTAACAATTCCATAGCAATCGTTCCTTGACCAGCAATAACGTAAGGATGATCAAATGGTGGGATATTAGTTAATCCTTCTTGAATTTCCAATCTTTTACATTCGTCTTTAGCAGAATCAAAACCATCTCCATAAAGCACCACATTTGAACCTAATCTTCTAACATTTTTGAACTTAATTTCTGGGGTGGCTAATGGCATAACTATAGTAGAATTGATTCCTAACTTTTTGGCACTAAATGCCACACCTTGAGCATGATTACCAGCAGAACAAGCAATTATACCCTTGTTTTTTTGATCAGGAGTTAAATTTCCAATCATGTTAGCAGCACCTCTAAGTTTAAATGAGAAAACTGGGGTAGTATCTTCTCTTTTCAAATAGATATTGGAGTTTAATTTGGAACTCAAGGACACTGCATGGTTCAAAGGAGTTTCATCAATGAAATCATAAACTTTCGAGGTAAGAATAAGTTTGACATAATCTGGTGATCCATCAGGAAACTTATCAATTTCTTTTAATTCTGGAAATTGTGAAATTAATCTCAATTGGGTTTTTGGAACACCTGTAAGCAACAGTTTCCCCACTGTACTCCTACTCAAAGAAAACATTGTAATTCAGTTCTTTTGTTTAGAATGTACTGGAATATTCATAAAATCAAGTGTTTGGGAAACTGAAAAATGAGTCAAAAATCTTTGGAGACTGAAGAACTGGTGTAAGGATGTTTTGAAAACACCCGGACCCCAACAATTCTACTTCAAAAAATTTCAAAATTGAGAAAAATCCTTAACAAACAAACAAACGAACTTTTCCATCCATAAATCATGAGTTTCAACAGAAAAAGAAGATTCGAAGATGATGGTGAAAATTATTGGCAAGGTCCCGGGGCAGCCCATGCTAGAAATGATTTCCAACCTCCTTTTAAAAGAGTTGGAGGAAGATTTCAGTCGAGATTTTCTCAGTTGTCCCAAATTGAAAAAACTGCTATTAATGTTTGTCGTGATATCAATAGATTTGGAGAAAATTCAGAAATTGAAGAATTGGTCAATAATTTGAATCACGTTAGTGCACCAATAGCGGTGGAGTTTGGTAGAGAAGATTATTTCAGAAATAACTGTTTAACAACAATTTATACAACATTGGTCGAACAACCCCAAAAGATATTGTTATTAAGCTGTTTAGTTCAAGTGGCTAATTCTAAAAATCAAGATGTGGGAAAATTTGTGGTGGAATTTTTCCATCAAAAATGTTTAGATTTAATTACTTTAGTTTTCCAAAAAAATGATGAAGATGATGAAATCCCACCTGAAGCTTTTGGTAAAGATTCAAACGATACTGGAGCTTTCAACAAACTTAAATTAGTGTTAAGATTTTTTGCTACTTTATCACCAATTGTTAGTAATGAATCTCTAATCAAAATTTTTGAACAAACTTTAGATGTGGCTATCAATTTACAACTAGAATTCGACGGTAGATGTCCACTTGCTGAATGTCTTTACTATTCTGCTTTGATTTCTGTTCCTTATTTTGGAGTTTTCACCGATAGAAAATCTGAAGAAGGTAAGAAGTTTTTAAATGAAGCTACTAAAAGACTTTTTACCAAAGCTGAAGAATTTCCAATTAAAGAAAGTGATTCGGTAGACTTAGTTAAACCATTTTATAGTGTTACTAGTGACCCACTTCCTTATGAATCAAAGTTATTAATGAAAACCGTTTTACCAGCAGTTAAAGAAGCTTCAGAAAATGATTTTGCCATTATTGATAATTTGTTCCCCGATTTAAGAAATTTAATTAAAGAAACTATTGAACTGGGTTTCCAAGGAAACGAATTAACTCTAAACAATTTACCATTATTATCTTTCCCATCAACCGAATTATTGAAAAAAATTGCCAAGCTAGAAAATCATAAAGGGAAAATAGATAATTTATGGAAAACTCCAAGGTTATTATTTGAAGTTTTCCCACCAAATAGTGATTTTGAAACTATGCCAAATGTTGCTTCGTATACCGGATTACTTTTCAAAGATATTACTCAAGATCTTATTGAAGCTTTGGAATATAATAGTAAGTTAGCTTGCAAACAATTGTTAGGATTAGATTATTTTTTCAGACCAGGACTTTTTGCTCCTATTAATACTTCATTAAATGTTTTAGCCTCAGTCAATGAATCCAATAAATTGGTGGATGATGAATCAATGAAAAGATCGACTTGGGCAATGGAAGATATTATTGTGGAAAATATTCTTTCATTGATTTTCCAATTACCTCATGCACAAACTTTACCTATTTATTATTATAATGTTTTAGTTTTTGCTTGCCAAACTGCTCCAGCTGGGATGGCTCCAAGATTCGGGAAAGCTATTAGATTTTTCTTCAAGAATATTGCCTTTTTGGATTTTGAATTAAGATTAAGATTTTTAGATTGGATGGCTTTACAGTTAAGCAATTTTCAATATAAATGGAAATGGCAAGAATGGACTGCAGAAAGCAATAAATTAAGTGCTAGTAAATACAATATCAAAAAATTTTTCTTCAAAAATATCATTTCTAAAGAAATTAGATTATCAACGAAAGAAGTAATTTATAAATCTTTTGGTAATGAAGCTCAAGAATTTTCCAAATACTTAAATGTGGCTATTTTAGATTCTGCAGAAAAAGTTCAAAAATATGATGATGAAATTTATGGACGTTCAGTTAGTAATGAAAACAGTATTAAAGAATTAATTATTGATAGAACCATTGAACAACCAGCATTATTATTTATTGAAGACAACTCTCTTCCGTATTTTCAAGAGGCCACTTCTTTGTTGATGTTAATTCAATCAGAAGGTGGAGGAAGTGAACACGAATTTTGGCATTTTATTAATGAATTAAGAAAAAAAGTTGATGCGGATAATTTATTATCCACGGAATCTGCCAAAGGTAAATTTATTTTAAATTTGTTATTTCAAACTTTTTGCTTTGCTAGTTCAAGATCAATTTCTCATTTTGAAATATTTGTTAGAAAAAGTAATCTTAGAATTAGAAAATTATTAGGATTACCAATTGATCCAGAGAATGTTCCAGAAAATATTGAAACTTTTGATTTCAAAAATGCTTATGTTGAAAACTACCAACCTTTAGACGATAAAGGAAAACTTTTAGAAAGAGAATTAATTGTTATCAATGCCATCTTACGTTATTGGAACGATAGTCCACAAAATGGATTTATCATCTTAGAAGTTATGTTAAAATTACAATTATTTTCTATTAATTCCTTAATTCAATTTGTGTTAAATAATGATGATCAATGTTTAGCCTTAACTAATTCTTTAGGAATTGAATTATTATTTAATTGTTTATCGAAGATTAGTAACGATTGGGATTTGTTTTTCACTAGATATTTCCAATTACTAAATGAAATTACTGGTAAATTACCAGAAAATGAAACCATTGGATTACCAACCGATGAAGAATTAAGCTCAAATGCTGAATTATATGATACCAAATGGGAATATTTACAGGCAGTTGGATTAATCAAATCAATTTTAACAAAATATTCTTCAGAATTGATTAATGAAAAGGAAAATTTATTAAAACTTTGTGAAGAAATTGAACATGAAGTTCCAAAGTCAAAAATTATTGAGTGGATAAATTGTTTACATGAACTTTAGAGGTGTATTATTTGATTGTATGATATTTTTTTTGTGAAAATAACATGTAATATATCTCAAAAGATAACTGAACCAAAATTATGGAACTTTTAATGCATAAAATGCACACAGAACAATAATTTATATTGTCACGTGAATACGTCAGAGCGACGCGATGCGGCTACCCGGATGCCGTCATGGAGCCGGTGTGGTTTCCTATTTGGGCAGACAGTGCCAGCCACCCCATAGTTACCCGGGCCCAGCCAACCCTCAAATTGACCCGGGTAACCTCATTTTTTTCATTCACAAACGTTTTTCGCAACTCAAGGAAAGTCCACAAAAAAAATAAAAAAAATACTCAAAAAAAAAATAAAAACTAATTAACTAAAGTGTATCATCTCCAAAACATCATCAACTCCATTGAAGGATCCATCGTTATCAATCAGTCATTTGCCACTTTCAGCATCTCCCATTCATAAATAACCAAGCCATAATCACGGCCCACCCCCTTTTTGAATATTGTGAAAGTTCTTTGTGTTATCCGACGCCACCGCAATCTTCATAGGATTAGGAAAAGCTTTTGATTGCATTTTCTTATTTTTACAACTTTTGCTCGTCGAAGCCATCCCTTATCCATCAGAAGATCCTTAATTGTTATTGCGTCTTTTTTTAAAGTTTTGCTTTCTTCAAAAACGATTGATTCATTATTATATTGTACATTAGTATTTGATTTGGCAGATTTTTCCTGAGTTATATTCAAACGTCATCTCATCTCATCATTTTTGAATCAATTTCTTTTGCGTTCATACTCATCTTATCTTCCAAACGAATTAGTTGATTTTATTTATACATCCTCTATCATCATTGCAAATAAAAAGTCATTATGTCCCAAATCAATAGCAATAATAATTCTACATCCAACTTATCTGATAGTAACACTTCAGAAAGGGTCACAACCCCCCAGTTGAATGCTCAACCAATTGAAAGTTCTCAAAACAGTTCCCCATATAATATCAATGGGAACACCAGCACTCAAAGTCTAACATCCAAATTGCATCAACTGCTCCCAAAATTGAATACAAATGCCGGAGTGTTCAACCCCCCACCTCTTTTGTCTGGAGTAGGTGCCTCAATCAACTTATCTCCTACTTTAAATGGTCAGCCAACTTCTAGAAAATCTTCTTTTATTGGTAATGGTTCTCCTCTCAACGGATTGAGTAATAATCCCAATGGTTTAATTAGTGGGATTACTCAATTGTCTTTAAACACTGAAGATAATGAAGTGTTTGGTTTTCCAGTTAAGATTAAAAACATTCCTTATGATATTACACAAAGAGAAGCTTGCGGTATGTTCAGTCTTGCAAGTGACTTCTTAGGAGTTGACATTTATGATGATTATCTTATTGCCACTTTTTCTACTGCATCTGAAGCTACTAAAGTTGCTACTATTTTGGACGGTAAAACTATTTTTGGTTTAAATTATTTGCCTCTTAAAGTTGAAACAGAAGAATTAGCCAATTCTATTAAACAAGGCAAACAACCAATTACAGGTAATTTGGTTAGTCCAATGTTGTCTGCTCAATCAGGTTATCAACAAATTTCTTTACCTAAACGTCATTCAAGTTCTGCTACTGCTACTGGTACCAGATCAAGATTTGTTTTTACTAATGGATCCGAATATAATGGACCAATTACTGAAAATGTTGCTAGTCCAATTGATTTGCCAACTCAAACTCCAACTACTGCAAACGCAGGTAAATCTTTAATCATGATGGAAAATCAAGCTGACGCAAACAGAGAATATGATCAAATTGTTAGAGGTTGGAGTAGTTCTGCTGCTAATTCTAATGAGAATGGCTCTCAATTGATTAATAATATGAACTCTCAACCAGCTACTCCAATTGGTTTTGATTGGTCTACCCAGAATTCAAGTGTTCCTGCTGAAAATGCTAATAGAAGAACTAGTTCATCGTTTTTCCCTGGTGGAGCTAAAACTAATCAATCTGTTTTGGTAACTCAAACAAATGGCAATAGACCAATCAATAAAAGTACTTCTCCTCCAAATGGTATTACTTCTTTGAATGTTTCTACTAATCTTGTTCCTGGAAACACTGGTACTAATCCAAATACTCCAATTTCTGCTACTGCTAATGGAGTTGATTATGGTTTACTAGCTCGTTTGCCATTACCATCTAATCCTGCTGATCAAAATCCTCCATGCAATACATTATATGTTGGAAATTTACCACCAGATGCAACTGAAGCTGAATTAAGATCATTATTTTCTCCTCAAAATGGATTTCGTCGTTTATCATTTAAAACTAAAGCTCCAAATGGTAATAATGGTGGACATTCTCATGGCCCAATGTGTTTTGTCGAATTCGAAGATGTTGGTTATGCTACTAGAGCTTTAGCCGAGCTTTATGGTAGCCAATTACCAAGACCTACTGGTATGCAATCTCATAAAGGTGGAATTAGATTAAGTTTCAGTAAAAATCCTTTAGGAGTTCGTGGTCCAGGTCAAAGAAGAGGTAGTTCTAATTATAACACAAATTTTCAATTCAATTATAACGGTCAGCCAAATACTCCTCAATCATTAATTTCTCCTCAATTGCCTCAAACTCCTCAACATGTTCTTAGTCAATCTCAATCAATTCCATCTCAAGGCCAACAACAACAGCAACAACAACAACCGCAAGTCAATGGGGGAAATATTTTGATGTCAGGCCAAAGTCAATTAGCTTAATTTGGGCAGTGGTTTATTATTTGCTTGTGTTATTTTTTTTATTTATTATTCTACTATAAAGTTTCAATTCATTCTCTATTGTCCACTATTGTGTCTCCATATTAATGTTCTCATAATCATATTATCTTCATTTGCTAGTGTTTTTAACTCATTTTATATTGCTTGTTATTTATTATGGATCGGCTTTTTATCATCTCATCATATAATTTTTTTTCAATTGTTCATCATCATGTCATCTTTTATTTGGTAAAGTAAAAAAGAAAAAAAAATTATCATTATTTGTTGTTTAAATTTTTTCTGTTGTTCAAAGGTTTTACTATAATATTAATCCTTATTTTTCATTGTTTTAAAATACATTTTTTATTTTTTTTTAATGTTCCCACATTCTTCTTTTTTGTTCCAAATATGATCCTTTTTTTATATAAATTTTTTTGTGTTACTTTCATTTCATTTTTGAATGCCAATATTTTTATTAATTATATATAATTTTTTGTTTTGTCCATTATTATGATTATATGCACTTTTAGTTTGTTATTTAAGTATTTGTAGTGTATCAGTTTGAAATGATGTCTTAAGAAGCCGTGTGTATAATAGGAATCCGTTGAGCTGATAACGATTCTCATTGATTATTAAAACTCGTAATTCTTAAAAAGTTCTGTGTCTCAAAGTTGTGTCTTTGCATTGCGATTTCCATTTAACTTATGAATTGAAATCTCATGTTGAGAAATTTTCTGCGGCGCATCATGCCAAAAAAATGTGTAAACAAACAGACAAACAAACAAACTATATCTTCACCCACGACATGGAGACCATAGATTCCCAAATCAACAAGCTCTTTGCCAGTCTTTTGAACGAGGCTAGAGTGGAGTCTGAGACATCAAAGGAAAGAATTACGTTTTTGTTGGAAAACTTACAGGAAGTGATCCAGCATCATGGGATCAATAAAGATCAATTATCCAGATTGATTAATATTATTATATCTACTGATGAAGGATTAACCGTTAGTGAAAAGTCATTTATAGTGAGAAAACTCTTAGTGACACGAAACAGAGTCTCTGAGCTGATACTTTTAAGAATTTTTGGATCTTTTGGTCATGGCAAATCTTTCCCTGATATAAGACTCCAACAATTATTGACTAAATGGTTGGTTTGTGTTCTGGGACTACTTCCTAGCAAAACCATGAAACAGTTGAATGGGGTGATGTTTAATCTCTTATCATTGAGTTATTTGATTCCTTGGTTAAGTCATTTGATTTTATTATTCACCACAAAAAAACATTTGAAACCGTGGAAGATCAAGATAATTTACAAACTCATGAAAAAATCCATGGTGCTGTCGGAGTACTTGTTGGGATTATTGAAGTATTTTCAGGAGTTTGTTCCTAATATCGAAGAATATGATGAAGAAGATCGTGACGAAGGATTGATTCAAGTGATGGAACAAGTCCCCGAGATGAAAGTAGGGAAGAAGTTATTTAAGTATCCTGATTACAAGTTTTTGGAGACTTTGGGAACGGTGCTAGAGAAGCAAAATGAGGAGTTGTTCAAAAAATTCAAGGTGAAAATCACTGATCAATTATTAATCTTTCAAGAAATGTTTAATTATAATAATCATCATAAAAGAGCAAAGATCGAGTATCATCAAAGTTTTAAAATCACTCAATCAGTGAGATATTTAGATCATTATGATGATTGGAAATCTAAAGAAATTTTTTGGAATAATATCAGTAATAATCATAATCTTTTGAAGAATATTGAGTTTTTAGAAGTTCCAAATCAATTACCTGAAGTATTCAAATTATCTTATTATCAAATACTAATGATAATTTTAATCAATGATGATTATCGAGACTTGGATCAGTATTTGAAATTATCCGATTTTCAAGATAAATCTTTGATTAATGGGTGTTATTATTATAGCTTAATGACTGGTGAAATTTTTCCAAGTATTTTGGAAAAATTTGTTTCAGATACTTGTGATAATAAAAATTATTGGAAATTTTTTAAATTTCTAAAAATCAATAAGTTTACAAAAATATTCCCAAAGTTCAAACTCAAATTTATTAAAAATTGTAATATTTCTTGGGATTGTGATTTTTTATTAAACTTAACAAGATTGATTGAATCTTGGCTATTTGGAGCCACTGATGAAGATTTTTTAACCATTATCGACATTTATGATCAAATGACTCCAATAATCTTATCCAAAATCAACAAATTTCTAAACCATCAAGAATTTTTAAAACTTTGTCATATTAGTTTCCAATTCGTCAGCTTGATTCAACTACTTCCTCTAGATAATCCACAATATTTCAAAATCATGCCAATTTTTCTCAGTTATCGATTTTTGTTCAGTAATGATGGGAATTCAATCAATTATCTTTGTAATTATATTCTTTATTTGAAAAATTATCCATTAGGCAAAACTGAATATCTTCAAGAGTCTCTTGAGATTAGAAACTCTTTGATTTTGGATGTTTGTAATTTGATTTGGAGAAACAAACCATTTTTAAAATCATCAAATACGAAAGGATGTTTAATAGATAATGTACTGGTAGATGATGATTGGTTTGATTTAAGTAATTTCAATACGGCATTTGCAGGTTATTATAGAGAGATTTTCAACAATAGAGTAAATGCTAATGACAAATTAATTCATATTGATAAGAAATCATATGATGAAATCAAAGGTTTAAAAGAAGATAATTATGAAGATTTTAGAGTGGAAATTTTGAAAAATTTTAGAGATATTGGGTTTGATCAACTAACGGAATTGCTATTCACTTCATTAAAGACTTTGTTCAATAAATTGAGTTAGAAAAAGAATAGAAATGTTAACTAATTGTTAATTTGATAAATTATTACATGAACGAGAAAGTAAGTAAATTTTCATCTGATATATTATTTTATTTCACCATGATTCATCAATTATGCGCGAATTGCACCTTGATAAGAAGCAAAAATATTATAATACTTGATTTGAACATTTTTACTAGATCGTAGCTACTAAATAGTCACATAATTGGATGTATTCTCGAATTAAACTTGAAGCTCTTAAGTATACAGTAAATATACCCACCCAAGAGCCAAGGTCACACGCTCAAAACCGCACTTTTTTTAACACCAAAAATTTTTTTTTCTTGATACCGTTGAAAAATTCATCAAACGATCAATTATCAATTAATTCTTTTCAAATAACCATGAATAGATTGGGAATCAGAAGCGTGAGACAGATAATTTCATGCCGTAACATCGTGTTACAGACAGGCAGTCGTGTTCGCGGGATGTTACGAAACCCCGAAGATTATTTGACTTCCTCCAATGGTAAAAGATATGATGAAAATCAAAGTGCAAATTTAGTCAATACTTTAACAAGTTTTCTTTCAAAATATAATATTAATGGGATCAATAATCGATTATTACTTCAGGTGTTGACTCATAAATCTTTTGCTCATGGGAAAAAACCTTTCAATGAGAAATTATCGATTTTTGGGATCCATTTATTAAGAGAAGCCGCAGCAATTCACACATTAAAGACCCCAATTGATGAAAAATATTCTAATAATCCAGTTGAAGGTTTGAATTTTGATAGTTTGGGAAATTTTGAAAATAGAAAGTTATTTCATAAAACTGTTCTTTCTAATTATATAAGATCAAATATTCCAAGTATTGAAAAAGATATATTTTGGAGAAATAGAAATATTTTAATCACTGATCCTGCCACTAATGGAGAAAATGTGGTTTTGAGTGATGTCTTGACTGGATTGATTGGTGCCGTTAATTTGTCAAAAGGTAAAGAAACTACTATGAAATTTATTGAAGAAGCAATTTTGAATGGAGAAAATTCATTAATAAAAATTAATGAAAAGTTTTCTTATAAACGATCAGAGAAATAGTTGGAAGATATTGTAAATAGTTGTTGTTAAAAATATATATGATAATGTGCATATTATTAAGTTGTTGTAAATGTTATTTTATTGTACAAATAAAGGAATTGAAAACCATCTATACTAGTATGGAAAATAAAATATACCCTAAGAATAATAATTATGACTTGTAGTGTATAAAAGAAAAGATTATGAATTAATAATATT